>APFE030731056.1:143648-155695 GCA_000404065.3 Pinus taeda
GAATGTGTTGATATGTGATAAAAGAAAATTTTATTACCAGTAATCGAACACGTAGATACATATGCAATATTTGTGGATTTTTTACTGAGTAATGATTATTCAATTGTAACACAACGAGTTGTGAATCTGATTTAACAACTAAATTTCTAATGCCAAGAGAAACTGCTTCTGACAATAGTTCAATGACCGCACTGTATTCGGCAATATTATTAGTTGTCCATCCCAGGAAAATACCTTGTAAATCGACCAACTCGGCATCAGGGGAAAGTAGTGCCCAAGTTGCAGAAGACAAGTTTTGTGTGCTATGACAAGCACCATCAGAAAAACCAACATAATGGCTTGATGACATATACAAAACCGAGTGAAACACAAGGTAAGTAGAAAACACATGTTTGTAAAGCAAACCATCACACCAAAAAATAAAAAATGCACACTAATGAATTCACACACTAATGTACAAAAGTAATATCTACATGGATGCCCATGTGTAAAAAATTCAGATGGAGTCCATTTTCGGACTCGGGTAATCAATCAACAGAGAATGAAACTGAAGTTTCACCGTTGACATGACGTGTAAGCATCGACTCGGCTAAATAATGGAGGAAAACTCATAAAAGGCTATGCCCCCATGCCCACCGAGCGAGTGAGGGTTACGAGTCATTGGATGAAAACCCCATTTGAATAATGGGAAAGGTGATACTCAGTGAAAACATCTCATGACGAGGAAAAGGTGCCCCCAGTTGAAAGATTTTGACAATTTCAGGTTGAACTGAAATGTCAACAAGCAAGATCATAGTGATATTTCCCATATTACCTTCAAACAAAACTTCATGCACCAAAACAAGTGTTTGAAGTGGATGCGTCGGGTTATGAGAAATGAAAGCTTAAAGACATGAAGGAATCGCACTTAAGCTCGGAAGAAACGAAGAACGATGATGAATATCGTTCCAAGAGGTTTTCTCAAGAGACATAACCTCAAAAATACTTTCGTCGATGGGGAATGTATTGTTCAAAGGATCTGGGGAATCCCAAGAACCAAGCCAAGGATATTGAGCATAGGTATCCAGGTTCATACTGAAAACATCATGACTTTCTGAAGCAACTATGGTAGCTGAGACAATTTCATGATAAGCTTGTTCCAACGGAGTTAGTGACATGGAATCACTAAACGAATCAATCTGATCTGAAGAAGGAATAATCCATGGATCTATAGAAACATAGATCATATTGATCGAGGCAACATGTAGAGGTGGGAGAGAAAAAGTTCCCATTAAAACATAATCTTTAAAAAGACCTACCTCCACACTCTCATATGGAATTTCGGTATTTTCCACATATGGGACATTGTTGTTTGAGGTACCAGAAGAGAAAAAATACAATTGGTCGACAGTGATAATTTTTCCTTCATGAGGAAAACGGAGCACCCAGAACAAAGAAGGAACCACACAAAACATGGCATGGGTCCAACTTCAATCGAGAAGAGGGTTGTAATTGAGATTCACATCTACAACTTCCACTTCTAGCTCAACAACCTTCCCTTCCAAAGTGATAGGCAAACTTGTGAGAATACCATACGGACAGGAGCCTTTTCCATCAAAGGCCTCCAAGGTGTTCGGGGACTGGTTAAGGGGTGGAGATCCAATGGCTTTCCAACATGAAATAAGCATGATGTAGGTGGAAGCACCTTCATCAACGACAATCTGATGGATCATATTTCCTTCTATAATAACTTGAATCAGAAAATAAATCTGATGAGGAAGAAGAGGAACATGGTTTTCAAGATCGAAATTAATCAAACTAGAATTAGTAGGATCAATAGCCCGTATAACAGACAACAATAATTTACACTGCATTGGACATGTTTGGAGAAATTCCAAAGAAGACATTGCCGAAGGCGCTTGAGCTAGATCTTCGACTTTACTGTAATGATGTGTAGATCTAGCATTCAGATTATAAGATGATTTCCGAAGCACACCTTTGGGAGGTGGTCGGAGAACAGATTCATTATTAGGTCACTCAATATGGAGCAGACTAGAACTGGGTGGAGTAGAAGTAGAAGGTATATCAGTGGCTTCTTTCTCCACGTATGCTTTTGAAGGGTTTGATAATATTTCGATCGAGTAGCAACAGATAGGCAATGAGCCCTACATCACAAAAACTTGAGAACCAAAGGAGGTGCAGGATTGTGGTTAGTCTACCAACTAAGTCTGTTGAGATGAAAATGGCTCTTTCAAAACAGTCGGAGTCCCTTTCAATAAACGACTAACTTTCGCACGTCAGAGATAATCCTTGGTATAATGGTCTTCCTCACAAATGAGGCAAGGATATTTTGGCTTTCATTTGGAGGCATCATCAACAGATGATTTGGGAGGATCCTATTTCAAGGTATCAGATTTGGCTTTGGCTTTACCCTTTTTCTTACCTTTTGAGGCTTTATCTACCGTGGTAGACTAGATGGCATGGACCTTAGAGGTTTTTCTAGGATTTGACAGATTTTTCGAAGGATGATTAGAACCAGTATCTGAAATAGATTTTTTCTTCGAAGAAGCTTTGGTGGAATTCTGAGACACTGATCCAATTATACCATCAACAGGGGGTGCATTGGGAGACTTTGAAGATGTCAGATTCGAAGATGGTCTTGGAGCATCAGGCAACATTTCATATAGCGTGCTAGATTAGGAATAGACTAAGTCTAGATACTAAGTATGAGTAATAATTTGGTCCTCGTAACACATCCACCCATTTCTATATCTGCAACAATTTTGTTTACGAATGATTTGGTGAACCATTCAATTAACAACTCATTAGGAATTTCAAATTTGATGAGGCGACGCTGACGTCTCCATTCATGGATATGATCGGAAATATGGGTTGTAGTATCTTGCTTCAGAGATGTGAGAAAATGAATACTAGTTTCATAATGAACCGACAATTGGAAGTGAGTGAGGAAGGCCATAGCCAAAAAGTTAACGTCAGCATAGACCTTGAGGTAACTCGATATACAATTTTGCTAAAGGACCTATCAAGGTTCGATGAAAGAGGTGGAGATGAATAGAATCGTCAACATAAGAATTGGAAGAAAATCGTAAGTGATATGTCATCACATGAGCTTGAGGGTCCTCTTTAGATTTTCCTTCTAACTTATGGAAATCACTCAGAATTTTAGTAGGAAATGGAGGCCAATAAGGCGAATGAAAAATGGGAGCATTAGTAAGCCTCGAGACATCAGGAAATTCCAATGTAGCTAAAAATGGCAATTGTGGATTAAAGGGAATGTAAGGCCTTTTAGAAGGCCCAACCTGCCAGTTCCAACCTTGTTGGTAAGGATTTTTCCCCCAAAGTGGAGGATTTTGACCATAAGGGTTTTGATTCTGCCCCCACTGAGGGGTACCTTAACCATAAGGTGGATACTGTATAGGGTAGGGTTGATATTGACCTATCATAGGCTGTTGATAAGCATTATATGCAACATATGGATTGTAAGGTTGCTTCACCTTTTGACCTTAGATTTGAAGTGATTGGTCATGCTACTGTAGGGTTTTACCTTGTGTCTGCAAGGTTTGACCTTGTTGATATACAAGTTGAGCTTTCTGTTGCAGGGGTTGAGCTTGTTGTTGCAAATTTTGGCCTTGCAGATACAAGATTTGAGTAGGTTGTTGAACAAATTGTGCTTGTTTTTGCAAATGCTGTTGATACTGGTGCAAAGGATGCCCCTCCTGCTGTTGCAAAGGTTGCCCCTGTTGCTGCAAGGGTTGCCCCTGCTATTGCAAAGGTTGCCCTTGTTGCTGTAACGATTGTTGGATAGTTCCTTGAGGGATACCCTGTGGGTATTGGTAAGTTCCGAATGGGATTTGACCATATGAACTAGGAATAGTAGATTGACCAAGTTGCACATGAGGTTCTGCTTATGGTCCTGCTTGTGGAATATAGGATGGATTTTGTAATGTGTGTGAACTATATGGGACATAAGCTTGTTGGAGTGGTATCTGGGCCATGTAAGGTTGTTGATACTAGATATTACCTGCCTCGAATAAAATAACAGGGTTGGGAATACCACCAGGATAAGTTTGATTGACTCCAACCATGTGAGGTCGTGATCCACTCACATGGGTTCCACCTGACATAAGAGGAATGTTTGGATCCCCCCCCCCCCTAGGATATGAATAAAGCATTGGTACATTTTGTCCACTTGATGGGGGGACTGAGGAACTTACAGACGCATGAACCAAAATAGTCGGTTTTACTGGCATGGAAGGTTGAAACAATGGTAAAGGCTATGATGTCATTGTCGCTTGAATGGAACAAACGTGACGCTAGTTTGCATAGGAATTTGAGAGGTCACGTTTGGGATAAATATATCATAAGTAGGCATGAAATTTGACAACCACATAGGATTTTGGTACAAAGAGGAAGCACTGGGAATTCATAAAACTAATTGAGCTAAGGTTGTATAACCATGTGGAATCATAGGCCCACTGGTTTCAGGAAGTGTGTGAGATGGGACTCTTCCCATAAAAGGAAAGCCTTCTGGAGGAAATTCATATTCTTACTGTTCATCAACATGAGGAATGTGAGTAGCTGAAACTTCTGGATGACCTTGAGGAGAGATTGGGATCTCGCCTTCTGAATCTATGGGTGGAAACATCCAGAGAGGAGGAATCCGAGATGTATGAGGAGATAACTCCAAAGGAACACCAAGTCGATCGTAAGGACTGTAAGGACGTTGGCGAGATATCACAAAAGGATCAAATAATGGATTCAGAGGATATAAGACAAACCTTTGTGGACTCTTAGGGGTTTCTAGATCAGACTCTTGAGGTGACAAAGAAGTCGAAGGTGTTGGACGAGAAGCAAGGGGTTGGATGCTTGAGACAATCCCAAGTTCAAAGCCTTGAGCTTCAAGTGACTAAGGAAGTTCTGGATGAACTCCTTATGAAGACCCTTCAGTATCAAACAACGGAGGGGAACTTTGGGGTGAACTTAATGGTTTAGCCACGATGACTTTCTCTCAAGAGTAGAAGAAGAAGAGGTGATTCGTTGAGGGTTGATTAAAATTAAGATTTACAAGGAATTACTCAATATTGGGCCAAGAAGCAACTGCATGGGTTTGACATGTTATCGCTGGCAGTTAATTTTATTGACACGAAACAACAAATAAATCAAAATGGGTAATTATTAGGCAAGAGGGTTTACCAAGTACCCATGAACTACAATACACACACCAATCGAACTAAGGACTTAACATACAACGACCAATCTCACTGAATGTTGTGTTTGGTGTATCACGTTTACAAGGCAGCTGACTCAGTTACTTGTGGCTAAAGGATAACAACCTAATGGGGTCTCTCAGTATATATGTGATGGTACGGGGGCCACAAGTCTGTGTTAATGTTATCTAATGCAGAACCATTTGATGAGAGCGTCCCTATATACTTATCATAACAAAGTACCTACGATATACCTGAAAGTACTGGAGAACCTTCTTTATACTTCCAGATTGGGATAGGATTTCACCCCCGGGATACAATGTAGGCAGTTAATGACAACTGCTATGTTTAAAGGCCTTGGAACATGTCTCTAGCCTAGTCCTCTAGATATTTGTGTTGAGTGACAAATCCTCCTTAGGTTAATTGAGGTAAATTTTAAGTTTATCTTGGATTAAGTTTCAATCTTGATGGCTCAACGATGTCACCTGTTCCTAAAATGAAAATAAATGATGAAAATGAAACCTTTTCATTCGATGAAGGATAAATTAAAAAAGGAATAGAGACAAGCAAATAATGCATCAAACAAGAAAAATGCATCAACACAATTCTTTCCAATAAAATATTGAAAAATGAAAACTAATCTTTCATTTCACTAACAAATGCAATGCCGAGATGCAATCTTATAGAAATGAAAACCACTTTCCTTTCATTAAGATGTAATAATTATTTTTCTTTCACTTTGATTCAAACAATGCAAACTAATGTAATGAGCAAAGGAAAATGCAATCAACTCAATGAAAATGAAAATCTCTTTCACTCTATGGTTTTGAATGCAAGAAATGTCTCAAAAATAATTAAATGACAAAATATTTCACTTTGTCTTTCTGAAACATAAGAATGAAAACAAGCACTTCCTTTTAGTTCAACCAAATAAAACAATTTGTAACCTATGCTTGACAATGGAACTAACGCAATCTCTAAAGCATCAATATGACTTGACACTAATGAAAACAACTTCACACCAATGAACCGAAAGCAGCGTGCAAAAGATGTCCTGATTATAGGAATACTCTTGAACGGGAGAAATCAATCTCAGAAAAGCAGACCAATTAATGAGTGGAGGGTGACCTAAAAGCCCTAAAAACCCCATAAGGAAATCAAGCTTGAAACACACATTAACCAAATCAAGAGAAAGTTGCAGTTATATAAGCATAACAACCAAGACAAATACATTGTAGACACACTGGAAAAATATTAACAGAGGCCAAAAAGACTGAGAACAAGAAGAAACTCCTAATTTTTCTTATCCTCTGGGATCATTGCGCCTGTTATAGGCAAAAGGGAAATCCAAGGGAAATCAACGCGATTGTAATTAAAAAATCAGAGATGACATCGCGACTGTTAAGACTAACTCTATGATGGGTGAGAAAAATGAGGGACAATAAAAAAAATTCAAGACTAGAACAGACTGAGTGTCCTCAAGCAATAACCAGTAAGTGAAAATGGCTACAGAGAAGCAAACAAGCCAAAACTTGATGTTTGGTCAAACTCATCATAGAACCAGGGTGAAGGATTAGGTGGAAAGGGTTATAGTTTCCCCAGTGGAGTCGCCATTTTGTTATCTAGGGAATCCTCTCTGTGGACAAAGACAATGCCTCTAGTCCAATGAGTGGGACTAGCAACCTACGTGACAATCTATTGGATACCTTCCTAAGTTACACTTGAAATAAGAGACAAGGAAGATGGCCTACCTCGTTATGATGCTATAATGTCCTCCTTTGTTGAAGACCTCAAATCACTAGCATCACGGGCTCAGTCCTACTGCTCACAATGTTTAAATTCCTTCACAAGAGATCAAGACACAACAAAGCATGCAAGTACAAATAGCATAATCAAAAGTAACCTACTTAACATATCAAGGAACATTACGATAAATTATGCATTAACATAGATATTTATGGAAAATGAACTAGCAGTTGTATATATTAATATAATAAAGGAGGAAGCATACAACTAAGCCTTGATGTCAATAAGCTCTCCTTGAGTGAATGTCCAAGTCCAAGCTCAAGCTCTCCAAACACTCCTTCTCCAAGCCAAATGAGTAGCATGTAGGCACACTCTCAGCATAAGGGTGCAAATAGCCAAAGACAAACCATTTTGGAATGGGACAGGATGAATATATAGGCAGGGAAAGGGAGTTAAGATCTCTCTAAAGATAGGAGAATTCTTCATCTCATGGAGGTAGCTCATAGGGATAAGAATAAAAGGCCAAGTTGAGAGAACTCGACCTCATCCACGTTGAACAACCTCCATCTCGTCATTCTAGAAGCCTCTAGATTATGAAGCTTCTTGTCCTCTTTGGGAAAATTTCATTTTAGGGATCATTGCTAGTATCTAAGCCAAAAGTGAAATGGCATCACAGGGCTAGTATAGTGCAACAAGCAACCATCGCAATTTTCAGTACCAGGGGAGAGATGATGCTAAACTTAGGGTTTCATTTTCCAATCAGTGTTTTAGGGAGGATCTGAGCTGCATATCTAGATGAGTACACTTCATGATGGTCATGTTTCGGGCACTTTGGGGTATGCCACAAGGAAGTGTGGTAGGCGTGAAAAAATATTTTGTAACAAGTCATTCTAGGCTCTCAATGTGACCATGGATTCCATTATTTAATCCTCTTTCTATGAAGTTTCTAGAAAACCTAGTTTGGGTATGGCTTCCGAACTTACCAATCTGTTGACTGTGCTGGATCTGCCAAAATTCAGGGGATCTCCCCATTATGAAGTCCCAACTAGACCTCACACCATTTGGTGTAGGAGTACCATCTAGTATGATGGCCCGATTTCCATTATCTTAAAGATGTGCCTTAGCTCTTGCTTGTCAGCACATGAGAATGGTATACTTAGTCTTCAAACAACGAGGTTCTTGTGCTTGATGAGTGCTTAGTGTAACTTGTGTCTAAGTTCCTTCAGTGCAAAGGGGGATGGTGAAAGTGAGTTTCAGGCCGAGAGGGAGTAGTCCCAACTCAGGAAGAGATACACACAACACAAGAGGATCTGTGCAGCTTCCGGCGGAGTAGTCCACACGGATGCGGCAGTCACAAACACTATGGTGAATGGATAGCACGTAGAACACCTAGTGGAGTAGTCCACATGGTTGCAACGGTCTTTATAACAAATATACAATAATGAATATGTCTAGTGTCTGGTGGAGTAGTCAACATGGACGAGACAACAATAACAACCCTTACAACACATCTTCAACAATATATGCACTAGAATAACCGAAGTAGTTCAACTATCCTAGTAAAAGTTAAGAAAACATGCATTAAAAGCATTTATATAATAGTTGTACAAATGAATACAACACATGCATGAAAACGTGGTGGCTTGTGATAGGCTTCTGAATTAAGCAAAAGTTCCAAGACACATTCGTAGCCCATACATCACTAGCCCCAATAGTGGAGCATTGGAGCCACTGCTCGCTCCTCAAAGAAAAGATTATAGACTCTCAAGGCTATGCAAGAGGAGCCAAGGTGAAAATTCATTTACATGTACAAATGAGGAGGTGTATATAGGAAAGGGTGAAACTAACCCTTGTGACTCTTCGACTTCCCTCATGACTGTTAAACTTACATGACTCTTCAACTTCATCCATGGGTCTCTTGGACTTCCGCGTTACATTACATTGATTACAACAAGTATGGCCCAAAGTAGTGATGTGGTCGAGATGACTCATGACACAACTTGACATGACACTGCTAGCATGAACATGTTGATTATGGTGTCCGTGTCGAGCTACTATGTTGCTCGGTGATGACTATGCTCTTGGTGTATCATATCTTCACCTCCACATGACGAAGTGTGCAGTGTCTTTGATGATCTTGGTATTCGCTTGATGGTTCATGCATGTGTATGTATCTCATTTTCTTGCTACTTGGTATGCTTCACATGTTTTTCCAACCGCGAGCAAGTCTTCTAGCATGCACTCCTTTTTCATCATGTTCGTCGTCGCACCATGTTCCATTCATGTACCTGATTCTGTAATCAATCATGACAAGAAGACATCAAATCTACCATGATGCATTGTTTTCTGTGATTGGTCTGGGTGACCGAGAGGGAGGACATGGTACTGACACTACACAGAGCACAACTTAGTCCGAGATGCTGGACTCCAGGGCACTATTGGGAAAAACTGCACAGAGGTCATTTGGAGGATGATTTGAGCAATCCAGGACAAAAGTGACATCTGCAAGAGAGGGCTCAACTAGGAGGTATAATTATGTAGTTTTTATGGGGAGGCAATGCGAGCAATAGGAGGCAATGGTAGTGAAAACTACGCAGTTTTCCGGAGGAGGTCGGGATCAAGTTGCGGGAGCTATTGGTCAGAACTAAGTAGTTCTGGGAGATAGTTAAGGCAGGACATGACTGCGTAGTTTCCAGGCTGAGTGGAGTGTGGGGCAGCAAGAGGACTATCAGGTAAAACTACGCAGTTTTCAACAAGAGACCAGAGTAGGCCAACATGGGGACTTCCTAGCAAAACTACGCAATTTCCTAGGAAAGTGCAATGACAGGAAACAAAGGCATGTCCCTCATGTCTGCACAGTTTCTACAGGCAGGCAGCCTAGACAAATACTGTGTAGTTTTGGGGATGAGTGTTGCCTTGGGTCATTGCTGAAGTCAAAGTCTCAGGCTAACCAATGGGAGGCTTGATGGACAGGCTTGTGGGGAGTGCAGACTGAGATTGCTTCTTAGGCAACTTCTGCGTTGTTCTAGGTGACAATCATCCAGGTTAATTCCATAATTGCGCAATGAAAACTACCTGGAGTGTAGCCTCAAGCTCTGCGTAGTTCTAGGCAATAGTGCTTGGTCACTAAGGGTTGAGACTGCACAATACAGCTCAGTGGAGGTCTGGCTGATGGAGCGTGGTCCGATCGACATATTTTCAGAAAAATGGCTAAGTGTGTGAGTGAGTAAACTCCTGTATACATGATCTTGCGAACACACACTAAACATGAATCGATGACAAGACACCTCAAACCAGCAAGACAACATGTCTTAGTGTGACTATCTAAAGGTTAAGAGAGACAAGTGTGACACTTGAGATAGATCATTGAATGACCGTAATGACACTTGTGTGACATTGTTTACAAATTCGTGTGTGAGTGTGATCAATGTTTACATAGTGAAAACAACTCATACAAACAAAGACAAATCTTCAACATCCCCAGAACAAGGTCGCAAGCATGACATAACAATCAACATGCTAAAGACGATAGTTGGTCAAACAAACAAAAAGGAAGTAAGACATGTAGTGAAAATACATTAAATGACTTTTTTGTGTCTTCACACATGCATGTTACTGAAGATAGGATGATATGAAAATGATAAGCAATCCTGCAAACTCAAATAAGAGGTGTACTTCGAAAGGTGTTCTTTACTTACCATGCTTACCCTTGAGATGATCATGCATCTGACGGAGTTTGCACATGGTCCTAATATTTTTCCATCACTTGGTCTCTTGGTCCTTCTCCTCAAATCCTTGTGAGTGATCTCAACATGTCACCATTTCCTATAGTTGCTGAGAGATAGATCAATGTAGTTTCAACGAGCACTGACTGTTGTTAGGATGAATCCTTGGGAGGCCCATCTACACAGTTTTTGAATGCAAGATAGATAGGGAAACTTCAACAACACTGCACAGTTTTGAGGCATAGGACACTACTGTGGGATGGGGTCCTAGGAGGACACCTCTGCCCAGTTTCTAAGTGCAAATCATCCCTGGCAGCTGAGAGGCAATACTGCCCAGTCTTTGAATGCAAGGCACTGCTGCGGGATGAGTTTCGAGAGGACACATCTGCGCAACTTCATGTTGTAAGGAAGACTGAGTAGATGAGGGGAAAACACTAGAGGAAACCACTATGCAATTTTGGATGCAAGGGAGGTTGGGGTCTCTGTGCACTGTGGAGTTCCAGGAGGAAAGGGAGAAAGCTTGAGGGTTGTATAAGCAAAGTGCATAGTTCCAGGAAGCTGGATGAGGCTAGGTTGCTCAGGAAATGGCCAAGTGTGAGATCAGTGACATAGATGTAAACAATGATAGGACTTGACTATGACCACACATGAACACTTAGTGATACAATGTAGACCATTCATAATGTGTAAAACATACTCTACTTGATGAAACAACCTTCCATAATGTGTAAAACATACTCTACTGCATAATTTCTAGAGATGGCGGGTTTCGACTAGGGGGAAAACACTAGAGGAAACCACTGCGCAGTTTTGGATGCAAGGGAGGCTGGGGTCTTTGTGCATTGTGGAGTTCTAGGAGGAAATGGAGAAAGCTTGAGGGTTGTAGAAGCAAAGTGCACAGTTCCAGGAAGCTGGATGAGGCTAGGTTGCTCAGGAAATGGCTGAGTGTGAGATCAGTGACATAGATGTAAACAGTGATAGGACTCAACTATGACCACACAAGAACACTTAGTGATACAATGTAGACCATCCATAATGTGTAAAACATACTCTACTTGATGCAACAACCTTCGTGACAAGAGTGCGTGAAGTGAGTGTGAAACATGTCTTTGTGATGGAAACAACTCATGCGCGCATGCTTTCCCTTAAAGAAAAACAACATCCCCTTTGCATGATAAACAACAATCCCTATACCCAAAGATGACACATGTTGCATAAATATGAGAACATGGAAAACTCTTAACATTAAGGAGGGGAGCTTGAGATTATCAGCTTACCAACAAGTGACCAAGGAACGATCGATTGTAGGATCCAAGGTAGGCTCCGAAATTTGCATGCGAGCCATAATTTTGGAGGGTGGTTGTAGCCG
>APFE030731059.1:0-10195 GCA_000404065.3 Pinus taeda
CTGCTACAACAAGCGTGGGACCTAAGGTAAGATCGAAAACATTTGAATTCTCGTAGAATGATGTGTATCTAGAGAAGGATAGCTCTTGTTTGGTTTGTTTGTCATTAGAGAGTCTTAGACTCCTAGGGAGGTTAGATTTGTCTGCAAATATAACTCATTCCGTGTGACACTTACCTTATTTCCCTCCTCTAGTTGAGCTTTTAGTTTGGTAGATTCTTCTTTGAAGGCACATTCCTTCTTGTTCAACAAACCTTGTTGATCTCTAATTTTGTCTGTAAGCCTTTTAAATTCTGCCTCTATTGATATCTTTCTTGTTCACCCATAAGTGAAAATTCAGTTGTTTCGCTATCACTTTCATCATCTTTAAGAGGATAAATAGATGTATCACCAGAGGATAACAAATTCATACCTGATAGATCTTGTCCATCTTCATTCTGAAGTGATTCTGAACCTGATGTGCTTCTTCCACATATTCCCCAATCCATGCACCCACTGTCATATTTATTCTGAGATGTCTTCTTCTTCTTAGGTGATTTCTTCTTAAGCTTCTTTCCCATAGTTCCACGGATCTCCTTTAAGCGATCAAACTTATACCAAAGGACCTGCTCTGATACCAATTGTTGGAAATAATACTGAGAGGGGGGGGGGGTGTGGGTGAATCATATTATCAAATCAATAAAACATTTTCCATTTCCATACTTAGATACATATACGCTACTTCAATTAAGGGAACCCGCGTGTATACGCAACTGTGTCTAATGCAACTAGCGTATATCCAGAATACTTATGATTCAATTAATCCATTAAATGTTGATCTTTAGTTAGTGCATGAGAACTTCTTTAACCATATGTATAGTAAGTAGGTGCAGTAAAACAGAACAGATCATCACACACAAGAAGCACACATGAACACCATGATATAAGGTGGAAACCCAATGTGGGTGAAAACCACCTACTGCAAGTCATCTCTATCTTCTTTTAATAAGAAACTTCTCTTACAATAGTTATGTACTGGTGCAGTCTTATACCAGTACACAGGCCTCTACCTGCAGAAGGCTACAACCTTCTCTTGTTCTCCAAACTCTCCTGGAAGGGAGCTACAACCCCCTTAGCTCTTATACTAGCCAATCCACTTACTAGTACGTAGGTGCTGGCCTACTGAAATGATCCAACCTTTACTCGTTGTCCAGCTGCTACTGGAAGGGAGTTACCACCCCCTTAGCTCTTGTACTAGCTCATGTACTAGTACGTAGGTGCCGACCTACAGAAGGCAACAACCTTCTCTTTCTTCCTCCAGGTACCACGTTTCATACATTTTCAAACTGGATACTCCTGAAGCACAACACTATAATCATCCAATTTTCATACTGGGCCCATCAATATCATTGAAACACAAAACAATCAATACTAGCATCATCAATTTCCGAATCACTGAAACACTGAAACCCTGTCAACAACACAGTCACCAGAACACAGAGAAGACTACAGAACTCTGCAATAACAATCAAACCCAATTGCAACTTCAAACATCATACTTCATTATGTATATGCTACTACGATGAATCAAACCCGTGTATATACGCGCTTTCGCCAAAGCCAACCCGCGTACAGATCTATACATATTCAATCATGACTTTGTGGTTGTTTCAGACATCAGTCATACCCAGATCATAACATGCGTACAATAAAACATGCATAAATAATTCAAATCTAGTCTATCCATGATCAAACCATATAAATATGATTCATTTCAAACCATTTGATCCCGATCTATCCTTAGATCTTGTTCTCCATCAACCGGTGAGATCCCTCCTTAGCTCAAATCAAGCAATCCATCATAACCCATATCCTGCATACTGGATCTCATACTACATCAGATATTCAAGTCTTTTTCCATGCCTTTGCCTAATGATCTTCTTCTCCTTTTATAGTCTTAGGCCCTACTCAATACCATGGTCCAAAACCATAACAACACAATACCATGGACCCAATACTTGGGTTCAACTCTTTTGGATGCAATACCACGGACCAAAACCATAGGATCAAAAACTATCAGACTAACACCATGAACCAACCATAAGATTTCCCATGTACGTGCACTTTTCTCTGCATGAAAGTGCATGGACTTTTCTCTGCATGAAAGTGCGTGAACTTTTCTTTGCATGAAAGGAACTTTTCTCTTCATGAAAGTGCGTGAACTTTTCTCTGCATGAAAGTGCGTGAACTTTTCTCTTCATGAAAGTGCGTGAACTTTTCTCTGCATGAAAGGAACTTTCCTAAATGAAAGTGCGTGAACTTTTTTTTGCATGAAAGTGCGTGAACTTTTCTCTGCATGAAAGTGCATGAACCAGAAAATAACTTTGCTGCACTATAATTTATCATCTGAGATGAGTGGGTTGCCATCAAGTACAACATATGTATCATAATGCCAACACCTTTTGATGTAAGGAGATTAACTATATCTACATCGTCATTGAATACTCTCCAATTTGTCACATTAGCGGGAATAGATGGCCTAAATATTAACTCTATTGAAAATCTGTTTGGATTGAAATATTATGAGGGTATAAGCTTGGATGCCACATTAGCAAGTAAGTCAACACTTGCATTTTGAAGTATAGGAACTGAAGAAATGTTGAAAGCAGATAAGTGAGAAGTCAGATTCTGGGCTAATGATTGATAATGTTTAAGGTGTCTAGAGACACAATGAATTGTATTTCTTACCCGCTTCACAATTATTTCAAAATCACCATATACTTGCAGATATTTGACATTAAGGCCAATGAATTTTACAGTCCTCGGATCAATGCTTCATATTCAACGATATTATTGGTGCACTGAAATTCAAGTTTGCAGGCTAACATGGTTTTCTCTCCTTGCGGATTGATCAAAATGCATCCTGTACCTACACCATCTGTAGATTTGGAACCGTCAAAATAGAGAGTCCAGAACAAAGAATTATTTGAAATTTTATCTAGTAAATTTACACACTTGGAAGCATCTGTTTGTGAAAAAATTCCTATTTGAGACACTACGACGTTATCTGGCAAGGGAGACCTCTGAGCATTAAAGGATCCCAAAAATGACTCATCCGAGTAATTTCCAATGATGTTCCTGGTGAAGGCAACATGTTCATTTCTGCCCTCAAGGTCAGTGCTTGTATATTTGATGAAATTTTCTCGATCTACCCTTATTTGGTTTGGTTTACCATTATGTGGCAACCACATGTGAGACCAATCAGTTGCGAAGTAACCATGAAACTTTTTAGACCAATCCCTTCTTAAGTTTAAACCATAAAATCAAGGATATTAGCCACTAAAATATCAATTATTTGGGAAACTTTTGGATTAGAGGAAAGCCTAATTGAAACTAATGCTATTTATCCAAGTACCTCTACTTTTGTCATGTCTAATTGAACTATGTGTACTGCAAATTTTCGAGGTGTAATATTTAATTTGGTGCACACACTTCTTGGAATAATATTTGAAGAGGCTCCTCAATCAACAAGGCAATTATGAACATTTATGTTGAATATTTCGTAAGTGAGCAGAAATGGAGGAATATGAGAAATAGATCTATCACCGATTAGGACTAAATCTAAAGGATCTACTTTGTTGGAAGATGATGGAGGTTTTCCCATATCGCAGGCAACTTGGGTAACTACAGCAGATGGACGAGGGGATACAAGAACTATTTTTAACTCTCTTAATAAATTTTTCTGTTGTTGCTTAAGTTTAGTGACTTCATGCAATGAAACGTTTGCTCTAGTCTTCTTCATGTCTTTGACTATATTGTATTCCACTATGTCTGAGATTACCAATGTTTTGGAAGTATTTGGAGGATCTAGAGGAATAGGATCAGTTTGACTAGTCTTAGATTTCTTACTTAATGTTTTCTCCTTTACAGGAGTAGCAATATTTTGTTTATGATTTGTGATAGACATGTCAGGAGAGTTTTTTCTTCTTGTAGTCACTAGCGTAACTTGTGCTTCTTCTTTAGTTGGGAGGATGAAATCCCACATTCCATTTAAATTAACTTCTTCTTCTGTTTCGACTTCCTCTTTGACTGGTGAGCCTTCTTCTGCTTCTTGAACAAACTCAACATTTGAAATGGTGTTTGGGGGTTGTGATGTAGAAGAAGGATTCCTTTTAAAAGAGCGAAAAGGTTTCTTGGGAGCAGAGGATTCTGCGACCTGTTTCTTGATTTCGACCATTTCATTAGACATTGTTTTTAACACTTTCTGAAGGCCTTCAAGATCGAAAGGGTCCTTTGAAGCTTTATTTTTAGAATCATCCTTAAATGTTACTTTCTTTGACTTCCTGTTGTCTGCTTGTGATCTCTTTTCCAAAGCTATAATCCTTCTTTCTATAGACGAGGCTTCTTTCATGTTTTCTACAAGGGTAGCCTTATTGGCTCTATCTACGAAAATCACAATATTAGAAGGAAGGGACGATATGTACCATTCTATTTGCACATATACTATAGGTTTTGAGGTAGCTGGGATTTTATTTAGCAATCTGTTAAATCTGGAGTTGAAATATTTGATCCTTTCATCTAAATTAGCTTTTAAGTTAGAAGTAACATTGATCAAGGATATTATTGTCCTATCATCACCAAATTTTGCAAGAAATACCTCTTGAAAAGTATCCCAGTCACTAATTGAACCTGCTGGAAGGGAAAAATACCAAGATCTAGTAGATCCTTGGAAGGTGTAAGGGAACAATCTGATTACAACATCTTCATGTGAAACTCCATTAAGATTCATGGCTAACATAAAGTTATTTAGATGTTCTTCGGCCGGAAGACCATCATCGAGATTGTACTTCGGTAGCCATTTTTTTGGGTTTTCCGGGAATGCATTTGGATTTGTGACTAGGACAACACCAAGGTTTGTCTAAGGTTGAGCGGGTTGATTAGACATAACTTGAGTTGTATACTGAGAAGATGGGAAGGTCGGTCCAGAAGTAGGTATAGATGGCGAAGAACTTACTACTAGGTTAGTACTACTAGTGGCAGACTAATTGGAGAAGTGGATAGTTGAGAAGTTGTGGATTGAGTAGAAGTGAATGGGGAAGTGAATGGATGGAAAGGTGATGTGATCCTGCTGGTATCCGATTCAGATCTTGGTGAGGTAACTTTCCTATGTCATGGAGGGATGGGGAACTCAAAAGGGGTTACTCCAAGCCTTTTAGTTTGCAATCTAGTTAACGCACCAGTTTGTTGTAATAAGGAAGTAACACTTTCTTCA
The DNA here is from genome assembly GCA_000404065.3 of Pinus taeda. Taxonomy (NCBI): domain Eukaryota; kingdom Viridiplantae; phylum Streptophyta; class Pinopsida; order Pinales; family Pinaceae; genus Pinus; species Pinus taeda. The sequence continues at coordinate 5,249 of APFE030731059.1, forward strand.
AAAACTTCGGTCCTCTGTGGTTTCTCAGCAGAAATGGATATATGATCAAATTTATGTGTCAAAGAATGGACTTCGGGAGACTTGGGAATGTAATATGGGGAAGATGGTTGTCTTACTACTTCAGGAGATGTTTCTATAACTTTAGATGTCTGATCTAGAGATTTTGAATGAGATCTAGAAGGTGTAGAAGTTGTGGAGGGATTTTGACTCTTATGAATGTTTATTGATTGATTTTTAGGTTTATATGCCATTCATAGTCGGATCGCCCTCCTTCTAGTGCCAAAATGTTGTGGCCTTGGAATTCTGCTACCCCAACATGGGGGATAACCACCCAGTCCATACCTTAAGACAACTCCTTTTCCGTTTAAAGTGGTGGCTCTGACTGGGATAATGGGACCAATTTCCCAGTGTGGGATTTAAGATGAGAGTGGGTGGTTCAAGAGTGATTGCAATAAATAATGATAATCTAAATGACCTATTCTATCATGCAAATCTCTAAACTAACTTATTCTAATATAAACCTGTGTATTTATGTGTTGTATGTGATCTACAAAGGCATTTGCTTAACATGTGATAATAAAGATCAATCACGCATAAACAGAGATGATAACGTATAAATATAATTTCTTTGACTAAATAGTTAGTCAAAGAAAATTATAAAATATATTGCATATATGATGAGTTATATATGAAATCAACAATTTCAGTTAGGCATCATACATTAGTGCAATTAACGCTTAACAAAAAGGATAAATCTCACATACAATTCATGAAAGTAAAGTGTTGTCACTAATTAAACAAAAATAGAATCAATCATACAAGATAATAGTACCATACGTGCGAAGTTTTGCTAATTTGACTAATGACATGGATCAACTCCTTTCTTCAAATCAAAGTATCTCCCAAGAACACAATAGTGCATCAACAAAGGAAAGTAGTCTGATATCTAAAAGAAACGATCATGTTCCATAATTTCACCCAAGCATTCACAAACTTACAAAAGAGAATTCTTTGCAAATGTTTTTGCTAAAATTCTGAACCCTTCTCTAAATGCATGAGAAGGGTATAAATACCATTCTAACTAATGTGCAAAAATAGATTATACAAAAATTTGAGGAGGCTTCAAACAACCTTCCTCCTAACTAGTTAACTAACTCTAAAAATAAACAACGACTTGATGAACAGAGGCTAAGATGATGATTTGTTGTCTGCCATATTGTCCTTCAAATCACATATATCGGTCATTTTTTTGAGTTGAGGAGGTGCCCCAAAATGTGTCCTAAGCTGTCCTGTGAAAATCGCATCAGTGAGAGGTGGCAGCGTTTGCTGAGTCGAATGAAGTGAGTAGTTAAGGGTCATGATTTGACTGTGAGGCTTCACGAGGTATTGCCAATATGAATCCCAGTCGGTCTTGGTCAATTTTACGATTACTTCCCTTTGAGTCTCTTCCTTTTTCTACCAATTATTATGTAAAGCACACAAATCAGGCATTTCTTTTAGATTGCCTTCCTTTACCACGTTGGTGACAAACAAAGTGTGGTTCACCACCTTGATTATATTCTTCGATACTCCAGCTTCCCTTGCCACTGCTAGCTTAGCCTGCTTGATTCTCGTGTCCCAATTTGTGAAAAGAATGTCTTTGTGTGTCTTCTCAATCTCAGGAAGATTGGCTTTCCTTTCGTCTTCTTTTTCTTGCCATTCGATGAACTCTGAGATTTTAGTGTTCAGATCAGTAAACTCAATTCTCTGGTCGATCACCTTATCTATTAGCTAGTCGCTAGTGATCAGATAAGGAGTAATGTGTGACATCTTTTGCCAAAATTTCTCTTGTTGTTTCGTCAGGAGGGAATTCAGTTCCATCACCTCTTTAATGAATTCATCAGTAGTATGAACCTCCTTATATATTTCCATGGCTTGCTGCAATTCCCAGAGTTGCATGTTTTTGGTCGATATATCGGTTTCATGGCTTCTTCAGGACCTCCATGCTTTGTTGCAATTGGGCAAGCTACTCATCTGCTTGCTTGTTCACACTTGCTTTCTCTGTTTTGAGCCGCTGCTCGAGCTATGCAATCCTCTCCTCCTTTTCTCTCAACAATGTAGAGACTTCAGTAGCTTTGTCCATGGTGGTCGTTGCATATGCTCCTGTGAATCATGAAAATCTAGTCAAGTTCTCAGCTGGGTTGAAAGGAATGTCCCTCTAAACTATGTCCATTGGCTCATTTCCATGTGGGATCTTGGGTGTTTCTACCATTTTCCTTTTCCTCTGCCTTCTTACTACAACCTTGTGGAGTGGGCTGTAGAAAACATCAAGTGGAGGGATTTCATTCACTTTCAAGACGATCTCTGATGTGGGCAGAGTGGGCATAATCTCAGTCTGTTGGGATGTTGTCGCTTGCTCATCGATAGGCTTGGACTGCTCATCCATGGATTTGGATTGCTCGTCTATAGACTTGGATTCTGTATTCTCCTGAATATGCAGAGGAGTTTGACACTCCATTGTTTCTTGGGTATCAGTCATTTTGGGAGTGTCTTGTAGTTTTTTATTAAATTGATCCCTTTATTTCTCCAAACTACTGCTTGTGACCTCTGAACTAATTTCTTTAGGTGGAGTGCTCATAACCTATTTCTCGACAGACTTCTTGCTGGAATCTATTGTATTATATGTGTCTTGGGCCTTCCCTATACCTGGTGTTTTCTTAGTATTAACCTAAGGTTCTATGTGAGAACTAGGTCCTTCACTGCTAACAGTCACACTGGGCGTAGGCTTATTTTTAGTCTTCAACAAGTGCATTGAGATTACTCCGAGCCTTTCATTTTTGAATTCTTGAAATTTTTCAAAATCTTCAGGACTCAGATTGGCTTTAGCCCATTCGAACTCTCGTTCGAAGGATTCAAACAAATGTAACATGTCTTCAAAATCGTTATCCTCATGGTTGTATGACTTGAGCTTTATCACAGTAGTGATTTTACATGCTACTTGGCCTAGATCAAATTGCCTTTTCAACAAAGTATGAATCCTAGGGGCTTCCATTCTTACTGGCTCCTTAATCGCATTATTAAAATTTGCTAAAGAAAAAGAACCACACTTGACAGGAAAAGAGGGCCATAATAACTTCTTGCTTTCTTTGAGAACTTTAGTTAGGCCTTTCCCACGGTCTGGTGGGCGATTTCCCTTGCCAACAATTTATCAGAAACAGACAAAGGAAGGACATGTGGGTCGGCTGTACTACAAAAAACCCTAATATAGGTGAACCATTCTTCAATAAAATATTTTCCGACAACTAGAAGGTCTATAGCGGCTTCTTGGGAAAACCTGGGGGATTTCTTATTAAAAACTATTTGATGCAGGGGCAAAATAACAACATGACATATTTTATAGAAATGGGGTATATAATGGGATTCCCATATTTTCTTATGACTGAGATGGATAGGGTAGGGATCCTGTAAGGTCCATTTCCAACCCATTGTCGGAAATGTAGTGCAAAAATAGATGGTGTCCATAATGTAGGCACTAAAATAGAACGGAGGTAGGTTCTCGAGAGAGGAGGAACACTTTTGTCAATATTCAGTAATGATGGTGGCTAGGTTATCAGATAGGATGGAGGCCCAATTCATGATGTGGGAATTAACGCAGGCATCAATAAGAGGAATCCATTCTATGGAAAACTTAGAATTATTGGGTAGCCCATATAATCTACATAACATGGCAGCTGCATAGTTGTAGGGGTTTGCCAAAGAGGCTATAGCATACATACCCGATTTGTCAAATTTGAATTTTTTCTCCAATACTCTCCAACCCTGAATCAACTTGAAGGGGTTTGGGTTCTTCTTTGTGAAGTTGGCCACGTGTGCCTTGTCATATATATCATAAGGTTCAGGTATATGGTACATTTTCTTTAGGTCCTCTGCTTTGAATGACCCCATGAGTTCCATTATTGAATTCTTGAATTGCCTATCTTCAATGGTGATGTTTTTGACCACCCACCTGATCATATCAGTGTATGGGATGATTTTAGCCCTCACTCCTATCCTATGACAGAAAGAACAGACAACATCCTTGAATTGAAGTCCCGAAGGTCTTGTTGAGTCAGTTGTTGCTCTTGTGACAATAACCTTAGGACACTCGTCCTCAAGCCTATTGTATATGACCTCCCAAGCTTTTGCTCCTTCGTCAGCGCTGCAGGCTGTATTAGAGAATATAGGAGCCATCTCTGTAAACTCAAATTCAGCAATGCTCTGCTTTTTTTTTGTTTCAGCATCACCTTCCTCAATGACATGTCTTTTGTAGCTTGCCTGAAATGGACAAGATATATCAGCGCAAACGGTGTCGGGCAATTAAGATTGAAAGCTTTTTTGAAATGACTTTGGATCGTGAGAAAGGTTTAAATGAGATACTCAATGTTAACTACCCATAACTTGGAAAATCATTACCTCTCCTCGAGTCGTTAAACATTTATTAACCTGTCAATCCATTCGTTTTTATATTAAAACACAATTATTTCACACGCTTGCCACTCTTATTCGCACATCACAACCTTTAAAAGGATGCAATATAGCGTTGCTTACTTAATAAGGCGAAATGCGATTGCGATTGTCGCAATATCACATTTTGCAAATTGTTAATGGATGTCGTAGTGGCATAACTTAATTACTTGCGATTTTTGCGAAGTGTGATTTTCAAAATAACAAGGCGCTTTTGATCGGGATATCACAATGGGAGTTTTGACGTGCATCACAATTTTTTAAAGGTGTTTTATGATCATCACATGGAAAAGCGCGATTTGCGATTTGCGATGAGGATCACATCCTTGGGTTGTTTTGCAAGATTTCTTAAGGCAATTTCTTAGAGTTATGTTTTATTATCCTAAGACTAAAAATTTAAAAAGGGTCCCCATTTATATCTCTAACCTTAGCTATTGCTATTCATAAATGGGGGGGTTGTTTCAT
>APFE030731069.1:0-12687 GCA_000404065.3 Pinus taeda
AAGTAAAACATAGACCGTCAATTCCTAACAATGTCGAGAATTGGCAGGTATTCAAAGATGATGTCTAGATTAACAATTTTTTAACTCTGGAAGGGGAATTCTCTAGCACCAACATTGACATGGACGCTACACCAGAAACACAGCAACTAGATCACATGACCCTAACAACCCCCATGGCTGAACAGATACTCAGCCCGACTATTTTTGACAGCACAAACATAAGGCAACTGAAACAGTCTTGCTCACCTAAGGCAGCCGAAGCAGAAGAAGAATGTATGGACCTAAAAGGAAATATTTTGCCTGCTGGCCTGACCCCATTGGAAGACATGTAGCCAGAAAACCAAAAATGGAACCTTTGGATGCCACCATAGAAGAATACAACATAGGAACAACAGAACATCCCAAGATGATCAAACTCTCTAAAAACCTGCCCCCTGACCAAAAGCCCAAATATGTGGATTTGTTCAAAGAATTCCAAGACGTGTTTGCCTGGAGTTATGAGGACTTGAAGTCCTATGACACTTCATTTATCCAGCATACCATTCCCCTGAAACCGAACCAGAAACCGTTCAAACAAAAAGTCAGGAGAATCAACCCCATGCTTCTCCCTATGATTGAAAAATAAATAAAAAGAATGTTTGATGCAGGGATCATTGCGCCTATCAGATTCTCGGAATGGGTATCCAACTTAGTCCCTACCAGGAAGAAAACAGGAGAGATAAGACTGTGCGTAGACTTGATAAACTTAAATCAAGTCTCCCTAAAAGACCACTACCCGTTGCCTAAAATGGATCACATCTTGCAAAGGGTGGTGGGTTCTTCTAGGATCTCTCTACTTGACGGATTCTCGGGATTTAACCAAATTCTAGTTCACCCAGATGATCACGACAAAACAGCTTTCACTAAGCCCTGGGGAACATTCAAATACGTTAAAATGCCTTTTGGGATGAAAAATGCCGGCGCCACCTTTCAGAGGGCAATGGATATCGCTTTCGCTAAGGAAATACATGATTTCCTTGTGGTTTACCTGGATGACCTGACCCCATTTTCCAAATCTGACTCACAACACCTAAAGCACTTAAGGCAAATTTTTATCACATGTAGGAAATTCGGTATTTCCTTGAACCCTAAGAAGTCCTTGTTCGCCCTGGAGGAAGGCAGGTTATTAGGGCACATAATATCAAAAGATGGGATCAGAATCGACCCAGAAAGAATTCAGGCTATCCTCCAAATCCCTTACCCAAGAAACACGAAGGAGCTGCAAGGATTCCTTGGGAAAATCAACTTCCTAAGAAGATTTATCCCCAATATAGCTGAGTCAATGAGGTTATTGAGTAACATGCTAAAAAAGGATGCCAAGGTGAGATGGTCCCTTGAGGCCAAGCAGGCTTTTGAGAGTATAAATGCGGCCTTGACTCAAACACCGGTCCTAACCAGTCCTCAGTTTGACCGAGACTTTATCATTTTTTCTTTCGCATCAGAACATACCATAGCAGCAGTCCTTCTGCAGAAAGACGATCAGGGAAATGAGAAACCAATAGCTTTCTTCAGCCGAGCTCTGAGAGACGCGCCCCTAAAATTTCAAATCATGGAAAAGCAAGCTTACGCCCTGGTCAAAGCTATTAAAGACTTTAGAATTTATATCCTCTACTCTCATGTGATCGCATATGTCCCTAACGCGGTTGTAAAGGACATATTAACTCAAGAAGGATTAGAAGGCAGGAGAGGCAAATGGATTTCTAGCATCCTTGAGTACGACATTGAGATAAAGCCCACCAAGCTCATAAAAGGACAAGGGCTAGCTAAGCTGATGGCCGAAACGAATTTCCAAGCACTTGACATTAATCAGCTGGACGATGAAGAGGAGCTGGCGACTCCACAGATCAATGATACCTTCACACAATCTTCGTGGTATTCTGATATTTGTTTTGTCTTGTTGAACCTGTGCGCTCCCACAAGATTGTCCAGAACTAAAAAAAGATTTTTAAGAATGAAATCATCAAACTTCTGTGTCATAGATGGTGCTTTATTTTGGAAGAATTTCGAAGGCATTTTACTTAAATGTTTAATTGAGGATGAAACTAACAGCGACACGAGAGAATTTCATGCAGGTGATTGCGGAGGCCACTTATACTGGAAATCCATGGCGGACAAGATTTTGCGGGTCGGTTATTACTGGCCCTCTTTGTTCACAAATGTGAAAGCATTTACTGCCTCTTGCCATAAATGCCAAATCTTTGAAGGCAAAAGAAAATTGTTGCCCCTGCCCCTAAAGCCCATCTCAACCGAAAGACCTTTACAACAATGGGGTCTTGACTTCGTCGGAGAAATTCACCCCTCCTCCTCAGGCCAACACAAATGGATTCTAACAACCACCGACTATTTCACCAAATGGATTGAAGCCATCCCCTGTAAGCAAGCCAATGACTCCACCATCATCCAGTTTCTTGAAAATAATATCCTGTCCAGATTTGGCTGCCCAGAGAAGATCATTACCGACAACGCAACTGCCTTCAAATCCAATAAAATCATTAAATTTTGCCACAAGTACCACATTACCTTAGGGCACTCCACAGCTTATTACCCCCAAGGCAATGGCCTGGCCGAGTCCTCCAATAAGAGCCTCATCAATATCATAAAGAAGATGCTAGAAGAGAACAAAAAGAACTGGCACAAGAAGCTCATCAGCGCCCTATGGGCAGATCGAATGACCACCAAAAAATCCATCGGGATGAGCCCCTATGAACTTGTGTATGGCATGGAAGCTAGATTCCCTTCATCTCTGGGCATACCAACTATCAAACTGTTACAAGAAATCTAGGCTGAACCGAATGACATGCAGAGAAGGATTAATCAGACCATTCATCTTCAGCAAACCAGAGAAGAAGTTTTCAATAGAGCTCAAAGTCTACAGGAAAAACTCAAGAAAATGTTCGACAAGAGAACCAAAGCAGAAGATTTCCGGGTAGGCAACAAAGTCCTAAGATGGGATGCAAGGAGGGAAGACAAGGGAAAACACGCTAAATTTGATTTTCTGTGGAAAGGTCCATACACTATCAGCGCTGTGCAAGGCAATAACACCTACTTTCTCAAATCGCTTGATAACAGCACAACGGAAGAAGGCCCGATCAACGGCCGAATGTTGAGGCACTACAATGATCCCCCTGCTTAAAAGAGTAGGTGATGATTGATTTGTACATACTTTTTGACCTTTTAGAGTTTATAGTACTGGGAACACGTGGAAGAAAGCAGGCGATGCTTCCCAGTTTTGCAGAGGACAGCAAGAAACTAAAAATCAAGGCGCTCTGGCCTGCTGTTCTTGACTTCCCTCAAGGAGAAGCCATCCCCGAGTGGAGCCACTGTTAGCTCCTACTGCAGCAGGTATTCATTTTTCATGATTGGCATTTCAAAGGCCAAATATGTCGTACTTTGCTTGTTGCAATGCTCCATATTTGCTTAAACAGTCTCCAAATGAAGAAGACTCCTTCAAGATCCATTCAATTGCCTTCAAATTTTGTAAAAGTTTTCCTGGTATCGCTACTTTTAGTTAAAGGGAGGTCCAAACAGTTTAATCTTGGTCTCCCTAGGTTTAAATTTCATGTTTTAGAATATAGAGATTGTAAGTCTGTCCAAACAGTTTAATCTTGGCAGACTCTTAGGTAGGTAGAGAAACAGAAGAGTCCAACAGTTTAATCTGGGCTCTGGAAGAAATAAGGGTAGTATGTAGATAGGAAGATATCAAAAGAAAAATGTATGATGGGTTTGCAAGTCTAAGTGCTCCCCCAAGCAAAAGAAGAAAAAATGCTAGGAAGTAGGCTGGGTAGGTAGTTCTGAGGCTGTTGAAATGCTAACAAGTTCCAAGTTTGCAGGTATCATATCATGTAGAACATAATCAGCAAAGATTTCTAAGCAAAAGGCTCAAATGAGGTATAACTAACTCCCCTTCTCTGCTTTCCCCCAATCATTAACTAACATCCCCAAAAATAGGTAAAGACCTTCTTGACACCTCTTTAGTTCATCATCTTCATCACTCTGGTCGAGTAAAGATCTGCTTTGCTCAAAGTTGTTCCATATCTTCTCCCGAAATATGGTCCTTTCCCCCTGCAACGGCCTAAGTTCCCATGGAACTTAGCGCTTTCTTATCATCTCCATGTTAACCACTAACATTATTATATAGCTCCCTATGTTCCCCGTCCCCGTATTAATATTAAGTAAATTCCCCTATGTAATATTCCCTCCCCCTGGTTGAGAAATAACCATAGCAAGTCCCGTGAATTGCTTAGTTTATCAGAAACTAAGTAAGAACCCAACCTTTGAAACCACCTTCCACATTCTATGGACTCCTTCCTAAGTATAAAACTCCCCCGAAGTAGTTGGACCCCTTCCAAAACTTCAAAGGTCCTTCACACCCACTTACTTACCTTTTTCCCCCTTCAAAACCGTTTTCGCATCGCAACCTCACCATCTCACTTTCATGCAAAACATTGCCCATCCATCCCCCGCCGATGCGACATCGCGAAATCAGCGATCGACGATCGCAAGCGTCGAGTGTCCAATATGTTCACCCCTCCGTCTCCCCCGATGCGATATCGCGATATTGCATATCGGCAATCACAAGCACCACACGCCCAACCCAATGATCCCCCTCTTTCCCGCCGAAGCGATATCGCTATATCGCATCGGAGTCTCTTCACCACAGTCCACCAGTACCCCACCATGTTGCGCTGTACCAGGGACCCACTGATGACGTCATCTGCCATACAACCGACACAATGCTTACGTCAGCAGCCAGAAAAGCCGAAAAAGCTTCGCGCAAGGAGAAAAGTCGCACTTCGGAGCTCCAGATCAAGAAACAGAGGCAGTTTTCGATGCGTGAATAGCGCTTCGCTATGGGAAATAGGCCATTTCGAGGAATCTTCAGGGAATCTTCTGATTGCCGAGCCCACTGTGCGCCGAAAAAGCTTGAAATCGCCCAATTGTGCCAAAGGATCCGGTTTAAAAGACAGCAGCAGATCATTCACAGAGTTCAAAGTGTATCAGATCAAATTAGCAGGCTTCAAGCGTGTCAAAGAGTATCAGTGGACGGCGGAAATCATCAATGTAGCGGCAAAGTGTATCAGAGAATATCTTGAGCAGCGGCCCAAAGCAAGAGAAATTGAATATCTTCCAGCAGATCCATAGGAGGAGAGCAAAATCACTTGAAGCTCTAAAATCGTAATAATTGCACATTCAATTCGCACTAAAGCCAAACTGCAGCCCCAAAGCACATTCACTTCAGCAGCAACGCATCTGGTCCCCAAGGGCCACCTCGTCACCTGTTCCGATTTAGCTGCCCCCAGCGCAGCCAAAAAGATTTACTTGCATTTATTTCCAGCAAGCATTTAGATTTTGAAGAGTTCTAAGCAGACCTGTCACGGTCACTTGTAATGATGTCTTCCTGATATTTTGTTTATAAATATCACCCGAAGCGATATTGTGAAGGGTTGGTTGGTTGGTAGTAGTAGTTGTTGGTTAGCTCCAGGAATTTTCTCTGAGTAAAGACTCGCACTGTAACTGTCATATTTTTCATAATCAAAGATTGCTGAAAGCATGGATTGCGAAACAACTTGCTGTTTTCTCTTGGCCAAGGAATGATCACGGAATTCATGTGTCTTTGCATGATCCAATAAGTGTTCTTCCTCCCTGTTTGTTTTATGTTTTTATCATCTTTCCGCCATTCTAAGTTGCAGAAAAAAAGAATAGCTTAAGATTTGTTTAAGTACACCTTAAGTTCAATTTCTGCACTTTTCGATGTTTTCTTTTGAAACGGTCATGAGCTAGAATTCTTAACTGCTCTACTTTACCCTGTTTCCTTCGTATATGGGTGCATGTCTTTGGAATTCTTAACTGCTTCGAGATCCCACTCATCCATTTCTCCCCTTTGTCAGCATGATGAAGTGATTCTCTTTTTCCTTTCATCCTTGATGTTCATTCCATACTTTCAGCAGCTTGAATGTTGTATCCTGCGTGGCTATCCCGCTCTGTATCCCCTTGTGACCAAGAAAACGCTCGCATGCCCCAATCTGTGACTCCATGCCCAATGGTTCAAAACTTATAACACCTTACTGTGCCTCTTTACTCGAGAATCCTACCTTCCTCCCAATCACAATCAACATTCCCTTGAGTCAGAAAGGTAGCGTAAAATCATCAACTAGGTTTGATCCCTATCAACTGAGGTTGACTAAGGAGAGCGGCCCTCTCGATTGCAGGTGGGCTAGAACCTGCAATCAGAAGATTGGTTTGTGGTTACCTCGGCCGTATCCCTAATAGGAGCCTAGGGACAACCTGAGTGATAACACTCAGGATTGGGCTCAAAGGTTCGAAGCCAAGCAGTGCGAAGTGGATTGAGATTGGACAAGTGAGAAAGCAATACCCTCACTTAGTCGATGCTTGAAAACCAACTTTTGGTGGTCCAAAAGCTCTTTCAGTGGGAGAGTCGTGATCCGAATTGGATCCATTAAAGACTGGCAAAGAACCATGACTGTATTAGGTCGGGACGAATCTCTAAAAATTCCAAAAGCAACAATCAAAAACACCTTGAACTAGTGACAATGGCAACCAACATGGAACGATGAGGACCTCGATCAAAGCGCGCTGACCGAGGCCCATGGAGACTACGCAGGAGGTCAAAGTAGCCCCTGGGAGCCCTGGATCGGGAAAAGGAGGCGATTTTTGATGCATGATTAGCGCCTACTGGGCAAACAGGGCTGAAATGGAGGAGCCTTAAGCACTCGGTCGTGTTGGGAGCCGGAGAACTGCGGGCAGAGAAACGAAAAGTGCTAAAGGACAAAGGCAGCACCCACACTCTAGAAATTGGCGGTATTGATTGGGGCGCCCTCAAATGATAAAAACTTTTGGAGAAGAGCGGAGCGATCCCACTCAACGATCGACGTGTGGCGGCGGAGGTGAGAGAAAACTGCCATTGATCGTGCACTATCGGTCGAGCAAGTCAACTACACGGGACGTGTGTATGATGTTGGATCTAGAGGATCCCAGATCAGACGGCCGAGGTTGCACCCGATGGAGTTAGCAGAATCGACAGGGAATTAAGTCGCATTCTAAAGGGATTTGGAATCTATTTGACCTCCACGGTGGAGGAAGAATGCATCCAAGATGTAACTGAAGAAACAAACCGACGAGCAGGCTGGCATTGTTGAGATGAGGACACGTGGCCACTCCTTGAGCATTCATGTTGACGCCGAACAGGGAACTCCAAGTGCAGCTGCAGAAGGCGAATCGATAGAGGCAAGAGAGGAATCGAATAGGCATGGAAACAAATGGCTAAAAGCCATGAATAGAGACAGAATACACAATCAAAGTTGGAGCAAGGTCCGAGAGACGAAGGAAAAGACAAGAATCCCGAGAGGAGGGCGAAATACACAGAGAAGAAGGCAGTAAAGCAAGAGAAAAGCAGGAAGAGACAGAGGGCTGACCTGACGTAGTGGCAGCATCGAGCACCACCGAGCTTGAGAGATTCGAGCCACCCCATAGAGGGATCTGTCCGGGTTGAGCACCACATTGGGCTCTTACCACTGTAGACCAGAAGAGATTTTGTACTCCAGTGGCTTTTGGATCCATGAACCACCTTGCCAAGCAAAACCTACTTCAAGAGAATTCACATTGAGTCCCTCTATTGTAATTCTATGTTAAAGACACAATAAAACAAGTCCGCCACTGAAAACGGGACCGGAGACGTAGCCCTGGAGAATAGGGTGAACTCCTTATTAAAATTGCTTGTGTCTTTGTGGTTGCCTGCTGTATTTCTCTATTGTCTTTCCATTTAAAATGTTTGTGTATTGGAAATCTAATCGATCCATTGCTTAAATAACACAAAACACACACCAGCACATGAGTCTGTAATACCTAATTTTTAATAAAACTTCAATTGATGTCACTCATAGGGTGATTATCAGATTAGCTAACTCTACAGAGGCTATTCTACTTGCAGAAAGAGAAAGAAGACTGAAATGTGCAGTAAACCTAGCAAACCCTAATTTACCAACTAACCTTAATTTTGCATAAAGAGAGATGAAGACCTATGCAAGGAATGTCATTACCTACTGAGGAAGTAAAATACACCTATTCAATCTATTTCTAGAAGGGAAATGAGGAAAAATTGTCTTTTTTGGATTTTTATGTATTTTATGTGAAATTGTTGTGCATGTAGTTTATTTGTTTATGGATGTGGAAGCGATTAGGTGGCGATGGAGGGTGACCTTGGGATCTATAGAGGTGTAAGAAGGTGTGGAGGGATCCTAATATGCCTCTAGCAACCTTCTGAAGGCTTTCCCTGCAATCGAACTTCAAAAAGTCACTCACAGGAAATTCTACAGGAGGTTCCAGGGGATCTACAAGAGGTTCTATAGGAGTATCTATAGGAGGATGCCGAGGTCTGTTTTAGAGGTTTTAAAGGCAGAAAATGGTGGGAAAGGGGAGATGGGGACTAGAGGGATGTGTGGAGGGGTCTGAAGTTCATCAAGGATGATTAGAAAAGAAAATGATGGTTGGATTTGTTCAAGAGATGAGAGAAAAGCTTATGAGAAAAGTGCAGGAATTAGGGCAGATTTGTGAAGGGTTGTGCATGACTTGTGAACATGTAGTAGAGGAGATGGTGATGGATGATATAATGATTTATTATGAGAAAATATGTACTATAAGAGAGATGAAATTCAAAACACTGAAACTGAGCAAGAAAAGAGCTAGTTGTACCAAAAAACAGAACTATATCTCATGTTAATCTAAATTATGACCTAGGAACATGAAATACTGAACAACGCTATATGGAAAGGAAAGCATGTAAAGATATTTATTGTAGAAACATAAATGAGTATGGAAAAATGGATCTGAAGCAAAACATTAACCTCTGAATCAAACTGTAACACTAGAAATTGCATGGAGGAAGAAAAAATGTGTTTTGTGGCAACAAGAGTGTCTTGACCTCAGCTCACGGTCCCAAAGGGAAGAAAGGAGGTCAAGGCTCTGTTGATGGCCTTTTTTTATCTTTCTCCTATCACTATTTAACCTACTTCAACAAATTGAAATAGAAACAACTATGTAACTCACCAAAAGAAACCTATTATAATCAAGAAAAAAACTATCTAACAACAAATAATTCATGAACTGAAACAAAAGCATATAAATACAAAACAAGAGGTGTTGGGCAGCTTGGGTTGGGCCCTAACCCAAGAGCTTCAGCCCTCTAGAAGGACTCAGTGCTGGCTCATAAGATATTTCATATCCATTATCAAAATAATAGTCACATTACATAAAACTGTCCACAAAAAGTGAGCTCGAAATGAGCTGAGAAAGAGTTGCAAAAAAGGTGAAAAAATTTGACTAACATCCAACTAAACTACTGAGACCCTAAGGCCCCCTATTTATACAACTAGAGCCCCAAAAACTCTCCTAAAATCAAGGAGGCTTGGCTCCCAAGACTAGAGATATATAGTAGTTCTTCTTCACTTGGTCAGCCGCCCTTTTGATGCATTGGTGTGGTTGCTTGTGCTCCGAGCCTTCTAAAGTAGGATTTAAAGTAGGGGGTCATAAATGAGGGGGACACACTCCTACAAATCATCTCCCTTGTTTTCCTTGAATATTCACTGGCAAATGTTCATTAAACCTTTGACTTTGTCCCAAAACTGACAAAAATCTGCATAAAGCACACATTAGACTTCATGGCATAATGACTAACCCAATTCACTCTATTAGCATAAATATAATAAAAATCATGCAATAAACTAATGAGAATGGTGGATTAAGCTAAGTTAGGAGGAAAAATGAGCCCATATAATTACCCATTTATGGGGCTCATCAGATGGCCAATATTGGTACAAGTTACACACTGGAGCAGCGACTAGTCGTTGATCACTTTATCAAACAGTACTATGATGGGTATGCATGAGTAGATGATGACCTAAGTTCCCACTACACGCAAACAATCCAACATGAGATTCCAGGTAAAGGAGAAGACAAGCCACTATAGCAAAGAAAAGGTAACACATACTTGTTGTTTGTACTCCTTTCATCAAATAGATTAACTAACATTGTAAGTGTTTGGATTAATTTCAAAGTTTGTCATCATACTTGGTTTTCTAATTTAAATCCTACACATAATAAATCTAGGAAGATCTGATTACACATTGACTTCAGAAACTTAAACCCTTCTCAAAATAAAAGCAACTACCCCGTGCCATCATCCGAGCCCATGTTGCACACAGTACCTGAAACAGTGGTGTTGTTTTTACTTGAAGGTCTTCTGGAATGCCACCAGGTTCCAGTAGTGGAGCCCGGTGGAATGGCATTGGTCCACGAGAAACTTGGCTCAAACATGTATCATTTGCAATCACTTGATGGGAGGATTGATAATCTTCCTGTCAACGACTAAATCGTCAAACACTAGTTTCAGTAGGTCGGGCCGCACCCATGCCATGTAGTTTGGTTGTTGCTTGTTGTTTCATTTGGTTTGTTTTTCTTATTATCTTTGTTTTCACTTTGTTTAGTTCTGCTTACTTTTTTTGTTCACATTCATTTTGTTTTGATATATTATTATTTTTGTTTCTAGAAATAAGTGTTGCCAACTACTACGTTATGGCTTTTGAATAGAGTATGTGGCTAAAATTTGAAGAGAGTTGTGACACTGCAACGCTTGGCCAGTCTTGTGTCCATTTTCTTTATGCTTGGTTACAACCTTTGGCCGATGAAGTCCTGACAGAAAATACAAACTGCCTGTAAGGGAAGCTTTGGTCCAACCGTGAACTTGTGTCCACACTGGGAAGCCCCATGCTTGTACTCAATCTTCTGCTTTTTTTGTTTAAGCTAATCCAACTAGTAAAAATGGAGAAGGGGAAAAATCTAAATGAGCAAACCTATGTCAGAGGTCTTACATGCTTCTATGAGGAAACAACCTCTTCTGCTCTCAATAAGTTAGGATCCCTCTTCCACCCCAAAAATAAATAAGTGCCTATGCACAGTTCTCTTGAAAAATACAAAGGTGAAAGAAGAGAAAGGCTTCCTGCACAGAGAGGTGAAGCATGCAACTCCACCGGGGTACTAATCAGGCTCGCTAGAATTGGAGCAATGTGTGTGTTCCTGTGTGACTTCATTGGGGTACTGTCCAGTCCTACTGGTAGCAAAGCAACACTAGAGATGAAAACTTATACTCTAAAAATCTTCAACTCGCGAAGTAAACTACCATTCCTGAATTCGAAGTGGTAAGATCTAAGATGAACTTTTGATTGTGTTCGACTGAGTTGGCAAAGGGTGAACCATGTATGTCCATGGGATAAGTGGGGAAACTAAAGTAACCTACACAACGATTCAATACTCCTGAAAGACCAAGGCCTTGTGCCATCAATGAACCAAAACAGAGAAGATGGAGTTCTACCAGTGTGTCGACAAGTGTTGTAACAGCTACAACCACCCTCCAAAATTTTGGCCTACACCAATTTCAGAGCCTCCCTTGAAGAGTTTCACTTGATGACCGCACACACTCGGATTCACTCTGTGAGCTCATGTGAGTCTTTACATTTACCTTTCTTATTTATTACATTTATGTCCCTACATGTTGATGTCTAAGTCATGCTTGTGACCGTGTTCTGGTTATGCTCAAAGTATTTGCTTTGTATGTGTTTGTCGTGTTCACCATGAAAGCATCTATCACACTCACACACAGAGTCACATTCATTGTTGCGCAAGCGTCGTCTCGATCATGAATGATCAATAACGAGTGTCGCGCTTGTCACTTGCACCATTGGTCAATCATGTTGAACATGTCTGTCTGGATGGTTTCGTTGTTTCGTCTCAAGTCATGCGGGTTCGTGTTCGTATGATCACCTATGCATCTTTCGACTGTTCATACACTTAGTTGCTGAAGTTCTAATGACCAGACTCCTCATTGATAGCTGGACCATCACCCTACTTTCGACTCATTCGAATATCAACCAGAACAACACAGAAGCACCAAGCTAGTCCTTCAAGCTACGCTGCCCACAATCAACTCAATTAACTCTCATGCTAGTCACCTAGACAGTCAGACCCGGCAGTCACCCCAAGACTGACTCCCCTCAAAAATTACGTAGAGGCCATTGACCTCACCCATTCAACTAATTGAGGAGATTGCGCAAACAGGCCAGACAGACACCAAGTGTCTATCCCTGTCTCCTTCAAAACATTGTGCAGTTTTATTAGTCAGTCATCTAGACAGTTGACCAACTGTTCATCTCAGAAATTATGAAATGCTCATGAGCATGCCTTCCACTACCCATCAGTCAGCTCAACTCAGAAATTACACAAAGATGATCAGCAAGCTGACCTCCCAGCCTGAGTGCAGTTTTCCGAGCCAGCAGCTCTTAGCAACAGACTACCTATTCCCTCTAGAAATTGTGCAGCTTTTGCTGCCAATGACTTAGCATCCAACTACCGGTTCCCTCATAGAATTGTGTAGTTCTTCTGGGAATTGTGTAGTTCTGGCTGCCAGTGACCCAACAACCAACTGGAAGTTCCCTCTGGGAATTGTGTAGTTCTGGTTGCGAGTGACCTAGTATCCAACTGGTAGTTCCGTCTGGGAATTGCGCAGTTCTGGCTGCTAGTCTCCCAGGCAGTTCTCAAGAAAAAATGCACAATCCCTTCCTGTCCAATTCTACATGTCAA
>APFE030731069.1:13566-56565 GCA_000404065.3 Pinus taeda
GATATCAAATGGGATACAATAAACTGGCATGTCCGGTGGTCCAAAAAACCCTATCTGGACCCTTCTTGAGCTCTAAAAGGCAAAAAACTCAATAAGTTATGACTCTAACAAGCTCTCCTAACTCCTTATCTATTATCCATCCTAAAAAATGGACAAATTGTCTAACAACACCATAATTTCTTTATGATTTCCACTGTGGAGGCGAAAAATTCGCCCACCGAAGATGAATTTTGTTAGACAGTTAATTCGTCCAATAACTCCTAATGCGGAATAATCTGGCCACATGGGGCACCATAGGCCCAAGGGTCAGGGCTAACCTCCTGCCTCTGCCGACCTAGGCACCAAAATGTCAGGTTGTTGGTCATGTTACACCCATGGGGCCGAGGGTCAGGCCAACAACCCACCATTTCCACCAAATTCCCCTCACTATATTTTTTTAAGGTCTTGTGGGCGCAATATACCCAGAGTATGGAGCTTATCTCCACCAAGCTCCTTCCTGGTTGTGTCGTGGTCTTATGCAGGTGTCATATGACCATGGCTAGGGCTGTCCCATCCCCCGCTCTATTGTTTACTCCTCACCTCCCGCTTGTTGTTTTATGCGAAGGTCCATGACTAGGGGCTAGGCTAAGGTCTTGAACCCCAAACCTTATGCCTAAGGTTTGGTCATATGGTGAGCAGGTCATCGAGGGCCGCGGCTGACTGCTTAGACCCTCCTCCATATATATGCACCACATAAACCTTAAATAGAGCCAAAGCCCTTAGAGGTTAAGAACCACCCTTGTGACCAAGTAGCAAGGCACTTGAGTGTTGGATGAGAGTGTTATAGACATTTTTGGGCACTTCAACCCCAATCTAAATGTCCATAAACTGAGGGCTCATAAGTCCCTAAAAGTGTTGCTTCACTACCTAAAGGAACAAGGTCAACTGATTACATCATCTCCAAGTTCTCCACTGAAAACTGCTCATAAATGGTCAAAATTGGACCATACTGAAAGCTCAGTGCAGAGGGTGCGATGCATATCACCTTTCCAGTGTACAAGGTGTGATGCATACTGAATTGCAACTCTGTAGGGTGTGATGGTCGGGAATGGACAAATGGCAGGGACAAAAATGCGAGGTGGAAGATCATGGAATCTTCCATAAGCTTCCCCTCTGACACTTGCCACTCCATTTTCGACCAGGGATGAGTAAGAGATCATCATTCTCAAAGTGGAAGCAGGAACTATCAGAGAGAAGACACTAATCAAGATCCCAAAAGATGACTCACCTCTCTGTAATCATCTATATATGGATCCCTCATCACAGAGATCCAGAGGCTGGAATTTTGTATCTTATAGAGAAGTGTCGTTGGTATTCTTGTGTACATTCACAGTGTTGGGTGATCTAGCTTGGCTTGAGGTGAAGAAGGGCTTCTTAGCTGGAGGATGCTGGGTCAGAGCTCATGGTTGTAATCCTCTTGCTACTTTTCATCTGAATAAAGCTATTCTTGTTTCCTTCCATATTCTTGTGTACTTTTTTATATATGCATGTATATGGTGAATACATATCTGATCCTGTATTACTTATGAATTTAGATCCTTGTTGCTTGCATAGTAGTATGTTGTTGTGATTCCACAGGTCTTTTTGAAGCTGGGCATACAAAGAAGAAGTGGCGAAACTCTATCAATAAGGAGAGGAAATTGAGCGCAAGACTCAGGTTGGCCCTCTTGGTTCTCCTCTCATCTATTTTCATAAAAGGAAACAATAGTAAACTTTGATGATTTGTTTCTAAGATAGCCACCCATCTTAGTGGGAATAGCAGCATCTGAGTGGACACTATTCCCGGATAACAAAATGGCGACTCCGCTGGGGAGCGACTAGATTACTTGTTAGCATATCTATCCTTGTTTCTTTTATGAACATACAGACGAAGCCTGAAGTCAAGCCAGCTAGCCTTCGAACTGCATTTGTCATACAAATTCAAAGTAGATCAATGCTGCTTCAGTCTATCTCCGTGTTTTGTTTATGAATTAAACAATAGATTTGCAAGCAATCTAATTTCCCTAAGTGGTGGATCTAGTAACCTCTTATATCACCCCTGTGTTTTACATACACTGATCTTTACTTATTCAGCCTAAACACCTGAGCTAGATTGCAAACTGTGAGTGAAATCTCGTTCAAAGTCTCGCACTGCTACCATCGCACCCTGCCTTCAAGGCAGACTTTTATGCATTGCACTTCTTGAGTGGATTAGGTGCGTTGCATACTGAGTTCACTATGTAACAGGTGCGATGGTTAGGGAGGGTTAACTTAACCCTCCGACTGTGGATTTTTCTCACTATTTTTAGTCTAATTCAAGAGTTTTGTTGTCTGTAGTCAGTGTACTTCTGTGAAAACCCCCTTCTGTTGCATTATTCCGCCTCCTTAGTGCAAAGAACTTTAAATGTTTTTATGTATTGTGCATCGTTTTTAGTTCTCTTTTGCAAAAAGGTAGCATAGTCGAACTATTGTCTCTAGATTTGAAAGTGTCGTAGCTATCGTTTTTAGTTTTAGAAAGAAATTCCATTGTTCTGGATAGTCGATTATACAGTTACTATTGCATAAGTTTTGAATTAGTGGTTTTAAAGTTTCTAAAAGCAATTTCCATTTCAAAATCGCAAAGTGTATCTCTTGCTTTCACTTCATTTTGAGAAAGAATTTTGTTGAGTACTGTCGCTTTAAAAGTAATTCAATTTTGCACATAGTTTTCTTAACATCATTCACATATTAAGAGAGCTAAAAACCAATACATGCATGTGCATTTGCATTTTGATTGCTTGGCTTGATTTAGGACTGTGCATTTAGCGTGTGCTCTGTGCTCTGTGAAGAAAAGATTCTTGACTTTCTTCCCTTTAGTAGCTAGGATTTTCATTGTTGAAAGAAGATAAAACTTTTGTTTATCATCTTAGACTACATTTTAGGAATTATATATACATCACGTGGTGAACCTGAAAGGAAAACTATTAAGTAAGATCAAAGTAAAATAAATCCAATGAATCTAACAATGCTTTGGAACTTAACGCACAACATCTAGAGGTCTAGGCTAGAGACGTATTCTATCGTCGTAAAGCCTGGTAACTGTTGCTTTCAGTGTTGGTTGGGTGATTCCTCCACTCTGAGACGGAAAGTGCCAGTACGGACTTGTGCTCCCACGTACCGTCGAGTATATATTGGGAGACCAAAATAGTCTACATCCTTTATCCTTAGGAAGCCATGTCTTCCGCCCTATCGATTGCAATGCACCGAACACAACATTCGAGAAGATTGACTACCGTACCGTAAAAAGTATTCTGCACTTTTGCGATTGGTTTGGTAATCCTCTCTGCCTAGATCTCCAGAGAAGTCCATTTTGCTCCTTTTCAGACTCCTTAAAGGAAAAGTTCCTCTGAGCGCTTGTCACTTCAAGCTCAATAAAAATCAAAGGCGACTAGAGTCATCTTTTTTTTTTCCTCGAATCTTTAAAATTGAAAAAACAAGTTGTGTCCAAGCGTCTAAAAATTTATTTTAATCGGAATAACGTCACAAATTCTCCTCGTTGATCTTCAGGTTCAGAAAATGGAGTCTACCAACCAAGGATTTCCCCGTGAAGGAAATCCTAGTCCCTTCTCCTCTTGGAGAGATGTTGGTCCACCCCATATGGCCACTTTGTCACTTCCAGGGTTGACAATTGGTTTGCATGTCTGGCTCTTCTCTACCTCTGTCGTTCAGAACCCCGTAATTCCTGAACAGTCTAATTAGCAACTAGATGAAACTAGAGTTGCCTCCCAACCTTCTACTTCATTTGATTCTCCTTCTCCTCCTTCCTCTTCGCTCGATAAAGACGATAAAGCTAAAAATCAAGTAACTGAGAAGAAGAAGAAGCAGAAAGAGAAAAAGGAAAAGAAGAAAAAGGAACCAAAATTGAAAGGGAGAAACCAAGTATCGTCTAGCAAAAATTCACACACCGCACAGTCAAAACCTAAATATCCTTGTGTCATTTGCAATGGAGACCACTATCACTGAGATTGTCCCTCCATCCCTCGGATCTTAAGGGACTGGTCTACTTGTTTGCACAATCTGGTAGCATCAACCTCTGGCGATCATGTTGAATGCTCACCATCAACCAGTGAAAGTGAAGCACATGGAAAAAGAAGGAATCCTAAACTTCCTTGTAAGTTGTGTGAAGGCAATCACGCCGTCCACCGTTGTCCCTTCCTTGATGAGGCCAAAAGAGTTTTGGATGATCATTTGGTTTCACCACTACGACTTCCTCCTGGATATAAAAAACTCTTGCAAAGTCCTCCACCAGTTGAAAATATGGCTGGCCCATCATTATGGTCAGCCGAAGCATTTATCATCGAAAATGAACCCTCTGAATCCATACTAGACGAAAGTCGAAAGGTCGATACGATAGTTGACCTGGTCTTACCTTCAGAGTGTTCATCTTCGAATGATACCATCACTGAAGAGAAAGAGAATGACACCATTCAAATTCTTTTCATCAACACAGACTTTGATGAGCTTGGGAGTAATCCTCATGTTCCTTTATCGCAGGAAGGAAGTTCATCAGAGTCATATCTGGCCATCTATTCGGTCCCACCACCAAGCAACTTAGTTGTTTC
Organism: Pinus taeda; assembly: GCA_000404065.3. NCBI lineage: Eukaryota > Viridiplantae > Streptophyta > Pinopsida > Pinales > Pinaceae > Pinus > Pinus taeda. The sequence goes on from APFE030731069.1 coordinate 18,186, forward strand.
CTTTTACTGGAATCTACTAGGTAGACCCTGTTTACCAGCCAGTGTACCATTCAGAATTATTGTACAAGCTTACAGAATGGTCATGGTTGGTACCATCATTGATGAAGGGGCTTCTGAGAGTATCCTTTCCTCAATTGCTTGGAAGGTGCTTGGTTCTCCATCGCTTTTACTTGAAATGAGAAATCTAACAGGCTTCAAAAAGGAAACCAGTCGACCTTTAGGGATCCTTCCAAATGTGCCCATTACTTTGAGAAGGAAAACCTTTCACATGAATGTTATGGTAGTTCAAGGACCTTTAGATTATAATCTACTCCTTGGACGTGACTATATTTATTGCATTGGAGCCATTGTCTCCTCACTCTTTAGAGTAATGTGTTTTTTGCACTAAGGCAGAATGGTCAAGCTCATGGACCAAATGTCATTCCCCAGATCACACATCGCAAATAGTCAAATTTCGTCCCCAAATGGTCTTTTCACGCAAGAAATTTCTCATCGGTCTCTAGTCCGTCCATTTGATGAGCGCGAGTGATTCAGGAAGGTGTGACTAAAACCCAAGGGGGATGCACCCTGGTCTGCTTCGGCAGAAAAACTCTGGGTATAGGGTAGGTTTCAGCGAAGGATATATGACTAGTCCGATACCCATCCATATAGGAAAATGGGATTAGACCAGATAAGATACCTCCATTAGAAGGTAAGCCTTCCCCGATAGAACAAATGTTTTGTCAGCAAATTGAAGGGTAACCTGGAAACTCTACTTCGCTATACCTAGGGGCATGCAAACCTTTCCGCATGCAAGTAAAGAGCAGCTATTTATTTTTTAAATTTTTAGGACTTCTAACCCTTTAAACACATAAGTCTAGTCATTATCTAACTTTCATAAAGAAAGGATCTGTGGCAAAGCTTTAGAGATGTAAGCCACTTCAAAATAGCATCTCGAATGAGACATTTTCTATCATACGACTGGCGAGCAATGTTGTCGTAGAGTTCAAGCTCGTTAAAAAAATAAAATCTCCACTAGAAGTTTTAGCACATAGTTCAAGCTCATTAAAAAATAAACATAAGCTATGAGCAAGTGTTTCTCAAGCGTTTAAACTCATTAAAAAATGAACTAGTAAATAACCATTGTGAATGCCTTATTATCAGCTTTTGAGCCTTGGTCGTGTTCTCGCCATCACCTCCACTCTGTTTTTAGCCGATCATTCACCCCTATATGATTGTTTACCCCTTCGAGGAACATCTGCGAAGAGTGATTCTGTTAGGCATCCTTGTGACACTGCCGTGATTGGAAAATTCCAAATCTTACCTGGAATTAGCTGCTACCTGAAACCATCACTCGTTCCTTGAAAATGAGTCTTCTTTAAGCTCCTTTCACCTGACTCATAAAATATGAAAATATTTATGAGGGATTGGCCTCTCCGGCTCATTAAAAGGCATTAGAAGTGCTATCCCTCCTCTAGATTTTAATCTTTTTGGACCTGAGGGATTATTACATAAAAAGATCGAGCACTTGTCTTGTTCGGCTCGTTAAAACTATCAAAAACTCATCCCTTTTGTGTTATTTTATGTTTTTTCGGACTTAAGGGATTATACAACGAAAAAGAATCTTTGGAGTCTTCTTTCTGTTTCTTTCAGACTATCTAAAATTGAAAGAGACCGAGTTATCTTTGTCATTAAACTTGTTAAAATTGAATAGCAACAAACTCATCCAAATGGATGAGAAAGAGTTTCACTGTCGCTAGGCTCGCTATTATATAGCGACAGGTTCGCCCGAAGGGTGGATTATAGAACAAGCATATGTTATCCTCCTCAAGCTTGACAAAAATATAGAGGTACGGGTCAGCAATGACTGGGGAAAATTGGAAAGAAAACTTGGAGAAACTTTATTGGTGGCAAGTCGCTCTTGAACATGACACTTTCCTTCCGCATCCTTGTAGGGTTGGGTTGTTCCGTTCACTGGTCATCACCATTAGTCTGTCACACCATCCATATTTGGGGTTAACGCTACCAATCCATCGTCAGTGTCGCTGATATGTCCAAAAGAAGTCATTCAGACAATTCACCTGTGTCTCACCCACTGCAATACATTCATGCTTCATTCCTTCATGACCGCCACCTTGAACCCTGTATCGTTAGTTTGTTTTCACCTCAAAAATCATTTGCTTCATCCCGTGTTGTTGATAGGGGATTCATTAAGGCCCTCATATGATGGGTCACTCCTTTTCGACATCAGCTCATTATCCAAGAAGTTGGCTTAGGAACAACCCTTTCAGTACTTTGAAGCTTGCATGCCTCAATGGCAAGTTTCTCACTTTCGGTGACAGGTTTACATCAATGGCCTTCGACCAAGAGATTTTGTGTGGTGTCTGGCGCCAAGTCCTTTTTCACACCATGTAAATTGTACTGTAGTACCTTGAGGGTCATTGTCATTATTGGTGATTCCTCTCGCGCCTGTTAACAACTTACATCATTGGCTGGTAATGAGGCGATGTATTTCCATGTTCGACTCCAGAACATTTTTCACATGGATCGACTTGTACTCCAAGTGAAGATTAAACGCGTTTTGAAGACCTCGGATCTAGTTTCATCCATCCAGGCTATGATATATTGAGGAATATAAAAACATCCAGTGTACATCGTTGCCGAACAGATGATCATACAAATCAAAGGATGATGTGTCCATATCATCAGTCTGTCACACAGACGATCGTTTGTCATATGTACATGAAAATGAATTTATAAAGTTGAGCATGGGAATGCCTGCCTCAGCTAGATCATGAAAAAATGTTGTCAAAATAATGTATTGTATTGTATCTTATTAAGGTCACCTCCCAGTCGGAAAAACTTCAGATCCCTTAAAGTCATTTCACCCGACATCAGAAAGATTACGACCTCATGCTTTAGGGGGCAACTGTTATAGACATTTTTGGGCACTTCAACCCCAATCATAAATGTCCATAAACTGAGGGCTCCTAAGTCCCTAAAAATGTTGCTTCACTACCTAAAGGAACAAGGTCAACTGATTACATCATCTCCCAGAAGTTCTCCACTGAAAACGGCTCATAAATGGTCAAAACTTGACCATACTAAAAGCTCAATGCAGAGGGTGCGTTGCATATCACCTTCCCAATGTACAGAGTGTGATGCATACTGATTTTCTCCTTTGTAGGGTGCGATGGTCGGGAATGGACAAATCGCAGGGACAAAAATGCGTGGTGGAAGATCATGGAATCTTCCAGAAGCTTCCCCTCTGACACTTGCCTCTCCATTTTTTACCAGAGATGAGTAAGATATCATCATTCTCCAAGTGGAAGCAGGAACTATCAGAGAGAAGACACTAATCAATATCCCAAAAGATGACTCAACTCTCTGTAATCATCTATATATGGATCCCTCATCACAGAGATCCAAAGGCTAGAATTTTGTATCTTATAGAGAAGTGTTGTTGGCTTTCTTGTGTACATTCACAGTGTTGGGTGATCTACCTTTGCTTGAGGTGAAGAAAGGATTCCTAGCTGGAGGATGACGCTGGGTCAGAGCTCATGGTTGTAATCCTCTTGCTACTTTTCATTTGAATAAAGTTATTCTTGTTTCCTTCCATATTCTTGTGTACTTGTTTAAATATGCATGTATATGGTTAATACATATATCATCCTGTATTACTTATGAATTTAGATCCTCTTTTCTTTCATAGTAGTATGTTGTTGTGACTCCACAGGTCTTTTTGAAGCTAGGTAGACAAAGAAGAAGCGGTGAAACTCTATCAAGAAGAAGAGGAAATCAAGCGCAAGACTCAGGTTGGCCCTCTTGGTTCTCCTCTCATCTATTTTCCTAAAAGGAAACAATAATAGACCTTGATTGTTTGTTTCTAAGATAGCCACCCATCTTAGTGGGAATAATAGCATCCGAGTGCACACGATTCCTGGATAATAATAACCCTAGATAAAAACACAGTGAGCTGATAAAAATAGGAATTTACCAAAGTTTGCTTTCCAAGCCACCTATCTGTAACATTCCTTTGCAAAAAGAATCCAAAAAATGCCCAAATATTGAGTTAAATTTGTCAAAACACCTGTAAAAGGAGCTCCATTTCCACTATTTTATCCAGCTTCCCACTAAAATCTACAAAATTCGTTTTTCTTACCATGAATGTTACCCAGTGAGGTGATTACAAGATAAAACTCGGTCTGCAATTTCCTGAGAAAAGCCTCAGAACCAGTATTTTGTTTTCTGTTGTTGCATAGACCTACATTCCAATCAAAAACACAGACAGTTGAAGCATGGAGGCTCCAATGGCTCTAAACATTGTACCCTTGAATGCACCACATAAGGACTTGGAATGGATACCTCTTGCTGACAAAGAGATCCAGATTAAGGATATGATGGGTCTCAAACCACACCTGCAAACCTTTTGTCAAATTAGAAATAGCCAGAGGAGCAACACTGATGTCCTGGGAATTTGGGAATCCAATATGCCTATCTATTACCTCCCTCCAATGAATGTGCTCCCTGATTTCATCCATTTATGCTATGCAAACTATGATCCCACACAAAGAGCAATCGTGACTCCATCTGGATCTGTACTCTTCTATATTACTCCTAAGTCCATAAACGAGATGTTGAAATTTGAGCCAACTCAGCCTCTGGTTCCTCTCACCATGAAACTTCTGCTTGATCAAGGTGCCAAGCTGCCTAGCTCAGAAATAACAAGACTGGGTCAGTTGTTTATGATTTTGGAGAGAGAAAGAGTGTTCAAGTTTAAATCCTATATATATCATCTGTTGTTGTACTACCATCCTGATAGTTTCCAAGTTCCTCTTAAAAAACTAGACTCCAAAGGAGAGAGGAGGTCTGTCATTTTCTGGACCTCAGTTTTCCATGAAGTTCACCTCTCACCTTATACATATTACGAGTTCATTGACATGTTCATTTACCCAGCCACCTCCCTGTTGATGATGACACCTCTTGGCAGGCTCTCTGCTGAAATGCAAAGAATTTTACATTTTTCAAGGGGCTACAGCATTGGTGACTGGTATTTTTACCAAAACCACATAGTGATCAGGATTTATGGTTGTCAATTATCCCCCTACAAGCTGCCGAAATATGTCCCCATGAGACTCTTTTCCCTGGAATACTTCAGGCAATTTAGTAGTGCAGATTTGACTCATTTCCATGGTAAAAACAAAAAGGCACAGCTCAAGATATGACATCAATTGGGACCTTTTGTTTTCAATAAGAGGGAAGAAGCCTGGAATGATGCAGACAAGATACTAAGAGATTAACTTATGCTGAAACAAAGTTTTTATTGGGCACCATATGACCTTGAACATTTCATAAGCTTTAGAAGAGTAAAAAAAACAAGCTTGCAGGATATGTGCACCAAGCAATCCATCAAATTGAACAATATGCTAATCGACAGGAATGGGTAGAGGGTACACTAGTTGAAGAGGTTACTGAAGAAGAGAGATTAGGAAAAGAAATGAAAGACTTTGAGAATACAATTGACCTGGATTCTTTTGGACAAGTCCCCTTCACAGTGCCTCAACACATTGGAACGAGCACATCATCTGCGACACCTTCACAAAAACCTGCCCAAGGGACTACGTCCACCCGCAGGAAAAGGAAAAGAAGTACATCATTTAGAACAACAAAATGCAATGGTTGATAAGCCATCTACAAGCCAGGAAAAGGGTCAAGAGCAAGGCCCTTAAACACAAGAAAACACAATAAAGATCCCTGTGTTACAAACTCCCCTTAATGAGGAGAGAGCCAAAAAAAAGGACAAACCAGAAGAGACACCGATAGGGGCATCTATAGAATAGCAAGATGAGAAGAGGCAAAGGTTGAACCCCTACTCTGAAGAAGAGTTCACAGAGGAAACAATAGGAAACCTAAGGGGTGAGGGAACATCTGAACAGCAGATCCCTCCATTTTTGGAAACATTTACTAGCTCATTTCAGCAGGAGCAAGAAAGACAGCCTGGGGTGGAGGTTACATCCACCAAGCAACATAGAAAGCAAGGCTCTGACATCAAGAGAGCATTGACTGAAATCAAGGCGAGGAATGAACTAGTAAGGTTCTAGTTATATAGCCAATTGTTGAGAATGGCACCCACCAATCAACAAAGGCTAATGGCAGCCTATGATATTCAAGCAGGGAAGATGACCCATAGTCACTTCAGACCTACCATACAGCAGCCACAGTGAGCTCCTGATTATATCAGGACCAATCTGGAGGTTCTTGCTAAATACATCCACCCAATGGACCAGATTGAGTTACACAAACAGACCGGAGAAATGGTATACTCTACCTTGGCAGACAAAGCATTATTGGCTCATAAACTAGAAAACTCATTGAACAACACTTCTGCCCAATTGGAGCTAGAAAAGGCTTCCTCATTAGGCAAGGATAATATAATAAAATCCTTGGAAGAGATTATCATAGAATTGGGACATGATCCCAAGGATCCCAAAGGCGCACAGGCTTTAATAAGAAAGAAGGAGGAAGACATAACATCCCTTAGAAGACAACTTAAGCTGCCAACTACAATACACCCTCAGACCACCGAGGTGGCACAACAAAAAGAAGAGGAGGATGTGGTAATTTTATTAATGAGGATGAATTAAAGATTGCTAGATACAGAGAAAGCGTTGGAAGCAACACTAGAAGGAAAATAGGAGGAGTTGGCCTCTCAGCCAGCTCAAACAGCTCCAACTCTTACAGTTCCTCCTCCAACAGTCATCATAACAGCCCCTCTCACTGCTCTAGCATCAACAGCAGGTACCTTGACTTCAGCAGCAACTATAATAGCAGCAATACAAGATGCCAGCTTCAACATGGAAGAGATGATGAAAGAAATAAAGGCTTTGGAGATCCAAATGGCAGAATTAAAAAAAGCCAAGGAAAAACTGGCGAAGATTGAGGTAACTAATGACAAATCAAAAATGACTGTCGCTGAGAAGACAAGGGAAGTGAAGGCCTTGGACAATAAAATAAAAGCCTTGGAGAAGGACCTCACTCTTCATAAAACTCTAACAGAAATCAAGACTATTTTGTGGGATAAGATTGGCCAATCTATTGATGATCAATGGACAACAATGCAAACTATTTTTAACGAGATGGAATTGATAGGGTTAGTTCAATACGAAACTCAAAAGGCCAGAGAATTATTGGCAAACAAGCCTGAGCAAGCCAATCAATTGATTCATTTTTCGAATACTCATACTAGTGAGAAATTAGCATATATAGACATTTAGAATAGGACAGAGGCTATTTTGACAGTCAAGAAGGTGTTGACCATGAGGAATTTTGTTCAAACTGTAGAAAGAAAATGTCAAGAGATGCAGACAGAGGTAAATGCCTTCAGACAAAAATTTGCAGTATTACAGAGCAAAGGTTGACCCAACCTATTCACTAGCAATGGGAGGTTGTTAAAGAAGGAACAATATGCTCACAGGCTAAATACCTATGTTACCAATCACATTACAGGATCATCAAGCAGCTCAGAAGAGATAGTGCCTCCCTCTGGACGAAGTTTATATGATAAACTAGAAAATTTGTTTTTTATTGAGCATGAGATAGCACATCTCTTTGAAGTCCAGCCAAATTATTACAGGTATACTGAAGCTGGTGAGACATTGATTAAACTGAAAAAGCATCAATTATCAACAGATCAATGGTGGCGGAGTATGCTGGAGGTCTTGCCAAGATAGTTTGATTCTCCTTTTGTAAATTGTCTGCATTACAAGTAAATGGTAAATATAAGGGTCTCCTATTAGAAAATCAAATCGACCAAGGATGGAATTCGCACTAAAAAGGTGTTCAAACAAACTCAGGCATAGGTGGCAAGTGACAGCACATCAGGAACGCAAATTAAAGAAGCAACCATCAACCAACTATCTGAGCCAAAAAGTCAGGAATAACGGGACACCTCAAGCGGCCAGTACAACATAGTTATTTCTTCATTCATTTCTGCACGGTTTTCCACATCAGTTATTGCCCCTACCAAAGTAGATGGATAAATTTATTACTTGATATTTTCCTACGAGATATTTTGTAAACTTCTTATAAATACTTTCTCAAGATATGTATTGTTGTTGGCTGGTGAATATCATTCTGGACCTGCTCTGTAAGTTTTGAGAACTCTTCTGAAATAAAAATTGCTGGAATGTTGTGTTGGTGAACTTGTTGGTTATGGAATCAACAATGGAAGGATATATTGCAGAATTCTCATGTTAATACATGGATCAATAAGTTTTCTTTACTCTTGTGTTACTGTATCTGTGTTTTATTTATCATCTAAATATCATGCTCTAAGTTACAGGAAAAAAGGATAACCCAGAATTTACTTTGTTGTACTATGTGTTCAGTTCCTGTAATTTTTTATTTTTTCCACTAGACTAGCATAGGAAATAATTCTTGACTACTCTTTCCTCCCTGGTTCTTCCACTCTAAATATCATCAAGGAATTCTTAATTGATCCCTAATAATGTTTACACAAATTCCCTCTGTTAACATAATGGAATATTCTTGATTGCCTTTCATTCCTTGACTTCATTTCATCTTATTTCATCTTGAAAGTTGTTCTGTGTTTAATTATCTTTCTATGTAATTTCCCTATTGCCAAAGGAACCATACCCAGAGGTTTATCTCCATTAGACTCCATCAACCCAATGGTCTGAACTTCTCTCAAGTTACATCCTTGTTCTACTGAATGTCATCTTCCAAACACCAAACAAAACTTGTGCTTCATAACTAGCCTAACATATAATCAAACAAATCTAAATCACAAAGAGAGAGCCCTTTCTGGTTGCAGATTGGCTAGGATCTGCAGCTAAAATATTGGTTAGTGGTTACCTTGGTCGTATTACCTTCTGGAGGTAGGGAACAACCTGAGTGATAACATTATTGGCAACTCCGCTAGGGATCGAACGATTGTTGGTTACTGCTGTCTATTTTTAGAATCTAGCTCCAAAAAAGAAAACTCGTTACACCAGATCAAATCCAGATCCTAATCCTCCAGCTATTTTTGAAAATCCTAACTTGATCCCTAAAACCCTTAGGAGACAAGAAAGTCTGGAATATGCTGATTTAAACCTTGATATAATTCAACAAAACCTTACAAAATCTAAGCTTACCCCTGGGAAAGCAACAATCCTTTCTATGAACACTACATTCTCTTTAAGCTCTTCATCCACACCTCAAAGTATTCTCTCCACTCCCCCATCCACCACTCATATTTCTACTCCTATCTTCGTTGTTCCAACCATCTTATTACTTCCTGTTGTCCCATTCATCCCTGTAAATATGGTAAACCGTTATGCTCCTTTGCAGTTGCCTGCCAATCCAGGGGCTATGCCTCAAGGCTAGTAAAGCAAAATCACCTACTTTGATGGTACTGGCTCCTATACAGCTCAACAACGCACCAAGAAAATGCAATATTATTTTGAGAACTATGAAATTGATGATGATGATGTGAGAATGAAGATCTTTGTCCAAATTCTAACTAGTGATGTGAGGACATGGTTTAGAGAACTTGCTGCAAATTCTATAGCTAATCTAGAGGCCCTTTATCAATCCTTCTTAAATATATGGGAAAAGAAGAAAGACCCTTTACACATTTTAACTGAATATGACAACTTGAAAAGGGGCCCACAAGAAATCATTCAAGACTATTGTGCCAGGTTCAATAATGTCTATAGTGCCATTCCTCAGAAGCTTAGACCTCCACCTGACCTAGCCTTGATCAAATTCCCTGATGGATTTGATTCTGACATGGATGAGGGAAAGAGCCTCATTAAGCTTAATAGACATGCAGAATATAGTTGTTAATGTAGAGGAAAACCTGATTGCTAAACGAAACCAGGCGAGAGCTGAAAGAAGAACAACTTTCAAAGAAGAGCCTTCTGCATTTGAGCAAAAGCTAGATGAAATCATTAAAGGTATGGACAAACTTGGAGATAGAGTGGAAACTATTGAAAGGAAATAATCCTGGGAAGGGAAACCAAGTAACACAGCAAGAAACCAAAACTTTAGAAAGAATCAAAACCCTAATGCTGGAAGGACTGGCCCTGATTAGAACGTCAGACCCCCATTTCAAGAGAATTATGCTGAAGCCTCAACCTCTAGTAAGCGAACAGAGGACACCCAAATTAATATAATGGGTTTAAACAGTGAGCAACAAATTTTCCTGACATAGGATGATCAAGAGGCTCATAGTTTAAATCGATTTCAAACCAAGTCTGGAGAATCATTTGATTTCAAAGAGGGCTATGATGCAGTAGTCAATGAGGTTCATAAGCAATACAAATTGAGAAGTAGAACAATAAATGTACATAAACCTAGAAAATTGAAAGATACCAAACAAATCAAGAGAGCTAAGAATAATTCTCCCCTCACAGAACTCCCTGCTGAGAGAGACCTCAACCCAAAAGAGCCCATCATAGACAAAATTTCAGACCTGCAGTCATCAAACAATTAGCCATCTTCTTCCTCCTTTCCAAGAGAAAGCCTAAATAGATCTGTTGTAGTAAATTCTAAAACAAATGTAGATCCTAACAACAGTGCTGATAAAGAAAAGAACATGGAAAACACAACAGAAAAGGAAAAGTCTGTTGTCCACAATATAAGAATTCAAGTGGAAAAACCCTTCAACCTAGAAACAGAAATAGGTAAGATAAAAATAGCAATGCCAATATCAGAATTGGCTAAACATGAGGTTTACAGGGAACATATTAATAGGTCACTTCAAATATTAGAGACTAGGGATGTAGTCAATGTTCTAGATGACGAAGTAGAACTGTTTTTTGGTCCTGAAGTCAATGATCAAACAGTAGATGGAGGAGTGCCTCCATTCTATGTGAGCTTGAACATTCATGACAAATTGCTACATAATGCAATGTTTGATTCGGGAGCTTCTCATAACCTAATGCCGAAATTTGTGATGGAAAAGCTAGACCTAACCATCACAAGGCCATATAAAGACTTGTTCTCATTTGATTCCAGCCAGGTTAGGTGTCTAGGCCTAATTAAAGACCTTTGTGTATCCTTAGTATAATATCTAGCCAAGACAATCTTGATGGATGTGGTGGTAACCGACATCCCACCTAAATATGGCATGCTCTTATCCAGATCTTAGGGTGCAAAACTCCAAGGACCTTTGCAACTAGATATGTCATATGCCACCATTTCAGTCTTTGGCCACTTAAAGAGTTTGTACAGGGAAACACTGATGAAATATGTGGTTAGCAGTCAAGAGAAACCCCAAAACTTCCCCATCTATTCTATACATTCGAATATGGATTCATTCATCCTATACAATGCTGAGATGTGTCCCAAAACTAATACCAAACTTCTAGAAACAGCACAGACAACAAGCATAAATGAACAATCCAGTGCCCAGGGTAAAAACATTGTTGATATGATTGATGTAATAAGTGAACAAGACATACCATATGAGCCACAAAATTCAAACTTACTGCCCACTGAGAAAGTTCCCAAAACCCATGAGACTAGTGGTGATCAAGAAATCTTATGGTACTTAGAGTTTGATGGATCAGTGAACAAATTGGGAGCAGGGGTAGGGATTTGGATACACAACATGCAAAATGACCATGCTCAAGGTCACACATATAGGCTAAATTTCAGATGCACAAACAATATGGCCGAATATGAAGCCCTTATGCTGGGACTTAAACTGATTAGAAGTCTAGGGGTGACCAAGATTTCAATTCTAGGGGACTCAGATTTGATCATACAACAGATGAAGGGAAAATTTGTTACAAACGATCCTAGGCTAAGAGCTTATAGGGGTGCAGACATTGAAATACTAAACACCTTCTTGGAATCTTAGCTCACCAAAATCCCAAGAAAACACAATTTACATGCACATAGTTTGGCAACCTTTGCTAGCACTTGCAAGCTGCCATTCAAGCCCAATCATCACTTTACTGCTGAGATCAAACATAGACCTGCTATCTCGAATAATGTGAAATTGTGGAAAGTATTTGAAAATGATACCCAAATCAATAATTTCCTCAGTTTAAAAGAAAAATTCTCGAGTACAAACATAGATACATGCACTATTGATGATCAATAACAAATAGACAAAATGGAGAAAAATATATCAGCTGAAACAACAAATTTGATTTTGCATCCAACAATTTTTAATGAAAAAAATCTGCAAGAGCTAAAACAAATGGATTTTGATGAAACGACTGAGGGAGAATCTGAAGTAATTGAACTGAAGGATAATGTCCTGCCCACAGGCGTGACTCCTTTGTAGGATATATTTGATTGAAATGATATTCCAAGAAATCCAAAAATGCAACCATTAAATGCAGAAATTGAAGACTGCAACATTGGAACCACAGAAAATCCCAAAATGGTAAAACTCTCCAAAACATTGCCTCCTGACCAAAAGCTGAAATACATTAAGTTGTTTGCAGAGTTCCAAGATGTCTTTCCATGGAGCTATGAGGACCACAAATCCTATGACACTTCTGTTATCCAACATACAATACCCTTGAAAGACAATCAAAAACATTTTAAACAAAAGCTGAGAAGGATTAATCCAATCCTCCTTCCCCTTATTGAAAAGGAAGTCAAAAGAATGTATCAGGCTAGAATAATTGCACCTATTAGGTTTTTTGAATGGATTTCAAATCTAGTGCACACTAGGAAGAAAAATGGAGAGGCAAGGCTCTGTGTTGACCTGAGAAATTTGAATAAAGTCTCTCTCAAAGACCACTACCCCTTACCCAAGATGGATCACATTTTACAAAGGGTAGTGGGTGCTTCAAGAATCTCATTGTTAGATGGATTCTCAGGATTCAATCAGATCTTAGTTCACCCATATGACCAAGATAAAACTGCCTTTACAACACCCTGGGGAACCTTTAAATATGTGAATATGCCTTTTGGACTCAAAAATGAAGGGGCCACATTTCAAAGAGTAATGGACATAGCCTTTGCTAAAGAGATCCATGATTTTTTAGTCATATACCTTGATGATCTCATTGCTTTTTCAAAATCAGACCAAGAACATCTTCATCATTTGAGGAAAGTGTTCCTAATTTGCAGAAAGTATGGCATATCACTAAACCCAAAGAAATCATTGTTTGGCCTAGAAGAAGGCAAACTCCTAGGTCACATAATTTCTAAAGATGGAATAAGAATTGATCCGGACAGAATACAAGCTATTCTCCAAGTCCCTCACCCAAGAAACATCAAGGAATTACAAGCCTTTCTAGGGAAGATTAGTTTCCTAAGAAGATTCATTCCCAATTTGGTCGAGCTAATTAGACTGTTGAATAATATGCTGAAGAAAGATTCTAAAGTCAAATGGATAATAGAAGCTAAACAAGACTTTGAGGAAATCAAAATAGCTTTAACAAGAACACCTGTTCTCAAAAGCCCCAAGTTTGATAGAGATTTCATAATCTTTCCTTTGCATCTGAGCATACTATTGTTGTTTTCCTATTACAAAAACATGACCTAGGATGTGAGAAGCCCATTGCTTTCTTCAATAAAAAACTTAGAGATGCTCCAATCAAATATCAAATCATGGAGAAGAAAGCCTATGCTCTTGTAAAGGCCATCAAGGATTTCAGAGTTTATATCTTATTCTCTTATGTGATTGCCTATGTTCCGAATGCGGTGGTCAAATATATTCTAACTCAAGAAGGAATTGAAGGTAAAAGGGGCAAATGGATAGCCAACATTTTAGAGTATGACTTTGAAATTAAGCCAAGAAAACTCATAAAGGGATAAGGGTTAGCTAAATTAATGATTGAAACCAACTTTCAAGCCCTTTACATCAATGAACTAGATAACGAACAGGAGATGGCGACTCCACAGATCAATCAAGCCTTTTTACAGTAACCTTGGTACACTGATATATGTTTTATATTGTTAAACTTGCAAGCTCCTCTAGGATTATCCAGAACTAAAAATCGATTCTTGAAAATGAAAGCTTCAAAGTTTTGTATTATAGACAATGTTTTATTTTGGAAGAATCATGAAGGTATTTTGCTAAATTGCCTAATTCAGGATGAAACTGACAAAATACTCAAGGAATTTCATGCAGGGGACTGTGGACGACACTTATATTGGAAATCTACAGCTGATAAAATTCTAAGAGATGGTTTTTATTGCCCTCCCTATTTGCTGATCTGAGAAAATTTGTAGTTTCTTGCCATAAATTCCAGATCTTTGAAGGTAAAAGAAAGTTGTTACCTTTACCTCTCAAACCCATTTCAACTGAAAGGCCTTTTCAACAATGGGGTTTAGATTTCATTGGAGAAATTCATCCCTCCTCTTTTGGACAACACAAGTGGATTTTAACTACCACAAACTACTTTATAAAATGGATAGAAGCTATTCCTTGTAGGCAAGCCAATGACTCAATCATCATGCAATTCTTCGAAACCAATATCCTGACTAGATTTGGCTGTCCAGAGAAGATTATTACAGACAATGTTGTTGCCTTTAAGTCCAAAAGAATGATCAATTTTTGCCACAAGTACCACATTACCTTAGACCATTCCACAACCTATTACCCTCAAGGTAATGGTCTAGTAGAATCATCCAATAAAAGCCTGATCAACATCATCAAAAAAGTCTTGGAGGAGAATAAAAAGAATTGGCATAAAAAACTGGTAAATGCACTATGGGCAGACAGATTGACCACCAAAAGATCTATTGGAACCAACCCATATGAATTGGTTTATGGCATGATGTTGTGTTCCCCTCATCCTTGGGAATCGTTTTGATCAAATTGTTGCAAGAGTTACAAGCAAAACCCAATGAAATCCAAAGGAGAATCAATCAAACCATTCACTTACAACAAACTAGAGAGGAAGTATATCAGAGAACTCAGGTTCTGCATGATAGACTCAAGAAGATTTTTGACAAAAGAACAAAAGGTGAGGATTTCTTCATAGGAGACAAAGTGCTGAAGTGGGATTCTAGAAGGGAAGACAAAGGAAAACATGGCAAATTTGATTTCCTTTGGAAAGGACCTTATGTCGTTCAGGTTGTACAAGGAAAAAACACCTATTTTTTGAAGAGTTTGGATGGCACAGAAGCTCGGGAAGGGCCATTCAATGGGTGAATGCTCAAGCGTTATTTTGATCCTCCTTGTTAACAAAACAAGACTATCTTTTGTACATAAAAAGTGTTTATTTTAGCAGTTTATTTCAACAGTAGGATAGGAGATAAAGTGCAACATATTTTGAGGAAATAGCCAACAGTGATACCACCCTTGGTATATATTTTGAGTCTATTAGAAACAATCAAGAAAGAACTTTGGAAATATAGAGATGATGGCAAAAATTCTGACCAACCATCAAAGACAGAGCTGTAGTTCAGTTTAGATAAGCTTATGAGAAATGCATCCATGCCACAAAGGTTCAGTTGGTTAGCTTGCAGCAATAGGAAGCTTTAAATCATAGCAAGAATTGAGAATAAGGCCATCTGACGTGCTGTTATTGGTTTTTCACCTGGAAGATCCATCCCCAAGTGGAGCCATTGTTAGGTTCCTATACCAATAGGTGTCATTTTTCATGATTGATTGTGGAAATGCAAAATATGATCATCCTTACAGACAATGTTGTTGCCTTTAAGTCCAAAAGAATGATCAATTTTTGCCACAAGTACCACATTACCTTAGACCATTCCACAACCTATTACCCTCAAGGTAATGGTCTAGTAGAATCATCCAATAAAAGCCTGATCAACATCATCAAAAAAGTCTTGGAGGAGAATAAAAAGAATTGGCATAAAAAACTGGTAAATGCACTATGGGCAGACAGATTGACCACCAAAAGTTCTATTGGAACCAACCCATATGAATTGGTTTATGGCATTAGGTTGTGTTCCCCTCATCCTTGGGAATCATTTTGATCAAATTGTTGCAAGAGTTACAAGCAAAACCCAATGAAATCCAAAGGAGAATCAATCAAACCATTCACTTACAACAAACTAGAGAGGAAGTATATCAAATAACTCAGGTTCTGCATGATAGACTCAAGAAGATTTTTGACAAAAGAACAAAAGGTGAGGATTTCTTCATAGGAGACAAAGTGCTGAAGTGGGATTCTAGAAGGGAAGACAAAGGAAAACATGGCAAATTTGATTTCCTTTGGAAAGGACCTTATGTCGTTCAAGTTGTACAAGGAAACAACACCTATTTTTTGAAGAGTTTGGATGGCACAGAAGCTCAGGAAGGGCCAGTCAATGGGCGAATGCTCAAGCATTATTTTGATCCTCCTTGTTAACAAAACAAGACTATCTTTTGTACATAAAAAGTGTTTATTTTAGCAGTTTATTTCAGCAGTAGGATAGGAGATAAAGTGCAACAAATTTTGAGGAAATAGCCAACAGTGATACCACCCTTGGTATATATTTTGAGTCTATCAGAAACAATCAAGAAAGAACTTTGGAAATATAGAGATGATGGCAAAATTTCTGACCAACCATCAAAGATAGAGCTGCAGTTCAGTTTAGATAAGCTTATGAGAAATGCATCCATGCCACAAAGGTTCAGTTGGTTAGCTTGCAGCAATAGGAAGCTTTGAATCATAGCAAGAATTGAGAATAAGGCCATCTGACGTGCTATTATTGGTTTTTCACCTGGAAGATCCATCCCCAAGTGGAGCCATTGTTAGGTTCCTATACCAATAGGTATCATTTTTCATGATTGATTGTGAAAATGCAAAATATGATCATCCTTTCCATGCTGCAAAGGTTCCATATTTCCAAAAAAAAATCAAAAAATTCAAGAAAAAGAGAAAGGAAAGGAATCCCAAAGAAAGACCAGGAAAGTGGCTTGTCAAAATCCTTCTACTATACTACATATTGCAAAGCAGGTTCAGAATGTGCAATCATTGACTTTCTCACAATTGATGAATAGCCATACAGTTCAACCCTGGCTAGATCATGTTTAAATTTCTTGTTTTAGAATAGAGAATAAGGTCTGCTCAAACAGTTCAAGCTTGACAGATCACTAGATGAGATAGAGAATTGAAGGGCCCAACTGCTCAATCTGATCCCTTGGAAGAGATAAAGATATATTTAGGTAGGAGGGCAGCCAAAAGAAAAGAGGAAATCAGGGTTTGCTATTTCAAATGCACCCAATCAAAATGAAGAAAAAATGTTAGGAGTTGTAAAATGGGTAAGTAGATTGAAGTTGCAGAAACAGGTCTATCAGCAGTGTCATCTTTTTTAATATGATCTATTTCATGGATATCTCAAGTGCCATGGAAAAGGTGTGATCAGATGCTGCATGTCTAACTCCCCCCTCTCTCCCCTCACAATAATAATTCACTAACATCCCTCAAAGAGATTTGGATCTACTCAAACTCTTAACCTCACTCCATTTCTATAAAAGCTTAAGTGAAACTTCAGGTTTACTTAAAAAACTCAAAGCCACATTTCTTGTATAAAGTTTTACTTCTTCCCACACCCCCAAGTCTAGGTGATTCAACTTCATGCACCTAGCATTTCCCCTTATATTCATATTAACATGTTAACCCTATTATATAACTCCCACTTATATTTCCCCTCCCCTATTTTATACAAAAATACATGAAAAACCCAAAAAATGTATAATATCCCTACCTTTGGCAACTATAGCCATATAGCAAAAGTTTCGGGAATTATAATGTTTAGCAGAAACATATAATAACCCTCTGCGTCATTGGAATTTATTTAACCGCCAGTTAAATAAATAAACCATCCCTAACCTGCCCACATAAACCACGTTTTAACCCCATGCACATAATTAAATTGGATTTTAATTAACATTCGGTTAATTGAATAACCATACCCCGATAACCCAAAGTTTTCAAACCCCGCAAAACATTATAAAAACATTAAAATAATACGCGGGCCCCTTTTCATAAGCCTCCACCAACTCTTAGTCTCGTCAATCGTTGGATCGCACCCTCTAGATCCAACGACTCATAGCAATATCGGAGGCGCCCCGATGTCCGGACGTTAGTACTCGATGGACAACGGTATTCCTGCCGTACCCAGGGACACCTATCGCGTTTCTATTGCATTGGGCCCGCTCTGACATAAACCGCCCCCGTACCAAAAGTGGTCCAATGAAAACCATAAACCACCGTCTGGTCCTGCTGCCCGCGTCACCATCACGTCAGCACCACGCCAACGCTCGCGCTATAGTTCATCCGCCGTGTCCACCATGTCATCAATCCACATCAGCGACCAAGTCGCCTTCCGTACTCCACTATCGGACAAATTCTACATCATGCTAATGTCATCCCCAAAAAGCGCCAAAAGCCCGAAAAAGTCCAAATTTTTTTAAAAACCCGTGAAAGTGATTGTTTTTGTTTATTTCTATTCATTGATTTGCACAACCTCTGCATGCAAATTACAATGAATTTGCCACCAAAACTGCACAGTCCATCACCCAGTGAAATCAACTCCATAGCACGGTCCCTCAGCACGGCCTGCAGTCCTCATTGTAAACCAGGCGTCCATAGAATAGGTATTTACCCGTAATTCGCTCATAAACCCTGTTTTTCCAAGTTTTTCTGTAAAACTCGCCCGGACAACTAGAATTCGAGCCAAAATCATAGTGTTGCGTTTGTACCTCTGCACTATAGTCACCACTATACCCATTTTTTCAAAAGTAATCATGTGAACTGTCTTTCCCTCTGCAAATTCACCCATCAAGCTGAATTTAAGCTCATTTTCTCTGCATTCCACTCACAAATCCAACAAATTCAGTCTATAACCCTAGATAAAAACAAAGTGAGCTGATAAAAACATGAATTTACCAAAGTTTTCTTTCCAAGCCACCTATCCATATCTTTCCTCTGCAAAAAGAATCCAAAAAATGCCCAAATATTGAGTTAAATTTGTCAAAACACTTGCAAAAGGAGTGCCATTTCCACTATTTTATCCAGCTTCCCAACTGAACTCTGCAAAATTCGTTTTTATTACCATGAATGTTACCCAGTGAGGTGATTACAAGATAAAACTCAGTCTGCAATTTCCTGAGAAAAGCCTTAGAGGCAGTATTATGTTTTCTGTTGTTGCATAGACCTACATTCCAATAAAAAACACAGACAGTTGAAGCACGGAGGCTCCAGTGGCTCTAAGCATTGCACCCTTGAATGCACCACATAAGGACTTGGAATGGATACCTCTTGCTGATAAAGACTTCCACATTAAGGATATGATGGGTCTTAAACGTCACCTGCAAACCTTTTGTCCAATTAGAAATAGCCACAGGAGCAACACTGATGTCCTGGAAATTTGGGAATCCAATATGCCTATCTATTACCTCCCTTTAGTGAATGTGCTCCTTGATTTCATCCACTTATGTTGTGCAAACTATGATCCCACACAAAGAGAAATCCTGACTCCATCTGGATCTGTCTCTTCTATATTATTCCTTAGTCCATAAACGAGATGTTGAAATTTGAGCCAACTCAACCTCTGGTTCCTCTCGCCATGAAACTTCTGCTTGATCAAGGTGCCAAGCTACCTAGCTTAGAAATAACAAGACTGGGTCAATTGTTTATGATACCATAGTGCCAGCCTGATCATCCTCCTCCTTATCATCAAGTCTCATTCAATGAGGCAGGGAAACTCCTAATAGACATAATCTCCTACATTCTAGGATGCAAAACCAGTGAGTTTGTTGATGAAACTGTGTTTGTATTTATGTCCATATTCACTCTAGGACAACCCGCTGCTGTCAAGTATGACTATGCCACCTTCATAGAAAATAAAATCCATGAGAAATTTATGATTTTGGAGAGAGAAAGAGTGTTCAAGTATACATCCTATATATATCATCTGCTACTGTACTATCATCCTAATAGTTTCCAAGTTCCTCTTAAAAAACTAGACTCCAAAGGAGAGAGGAGGTCTATCATTTTCTAGACCTCAGTTTTCCATGAAGTTCACCTCTCACCTTATACATATTGCGAGTTCATTGACATGTTCATTTACCCAGCCACCTCCCTGTTGATGATGACTCCTCCTGGTAGGCTCTCTACTGAAATGCAGAGAATTTTACATCTTTCAAGGGGCTACAACATTTGTGACTGGTATTTTTACCAAAACCACACAGTGATCAGGATTTATGGTTGTCAATTATACCCCTACAAGCTGCCAAAATATGTCCCCATGAGACTCTTTGCCCTGGAATACTTCAGGCAATTTAGTAGTGCGGATTTGACTCATTTCCATGGTAGAAACAAAAAGGCACAGCTCAAGATAAGACATCAATTGGGACCTTTTGTCTTTAATAAGAGGGAAGAAGCCAGTAATGATGCAGACAAGATACTAAGAGATGGACTTATGTTGAAAAAAAGTTTTTATTGGGTACCATATGACCCTGAACATTTCATAAGCTTTAGAAGAGTAAAAAAAACAAGCTTGTAGGATATGTGCACCAAGCAATCCCTCAAATTGAACAATATGCTAATCGACAGGAATGGGTAGAGGGTACACTAGTTGAAGAGGTTACTAAAGAAGAGAGATTAGAAAAAGAAATGAAAGACTTTGAGAAGACAATTGACTTGGATTCTTTTGGACAGGTCCCCTTCACATTGCCTCAACACATTGGAACGAGCACATCATCTGCCACACCTTCACAACAACCTGCCCAAGAGACTACTCCACCTGCAGGAAAAGGAAAATAAGTAAAACATTCAGAACAAAAAAATACAATGGTTGATCAGCCATCTACATCCGAGGAAAAGGGTCAAGAGAAGGGCCCTTCAACACAAGCAAAGGCAACAGAGATCCCTGTGTTAAAAACTCCCCTTAATGAGGAGAGAGCCAAAAAAAGGGATAGACCAGAAGAGACACCCACAGGGGCATCTACAGAACAGCAAGGTGAGAAGAGGCAAAGGCTGAACCCCTACTCTGAAGAAGAGTTCACAAAGGAAACAACAGGAAACCTAAGGTGTGAGGGAACATCTGAACAACAGATCCCTCCATTTTTGGAAACATCTACTAGCTCATTTCAGCAGGAGCAAGAGAGACAGCCTAGGGTGGAGGTTACATCCACCAAGCAACAGAGCAAGCAAGGCTTTGATATCAAGAGAGCATTGACTGAAATCAAGGCTAGGAATGAACCAGTAAGGTTCCAGTTATATAACCAATTGTTGAGAATGGCCCCCACCAATCAACAAAGGCTAATGACATCCTATGATATTCAAGCAGGGAAGATGACCCTTAGTCACTTCAGGCCTACCAGACAGCAGCCACAGTCAGTTGCTGATTATATTAGGACCAATCTGGAAGTTCTTTCTAAAGACATCCGCCCAATGGACCAGATTGAATTACACAAACAGATCGGAGAAATGGTATACTCTACCTTGGCAGACAAAGCATTACTGGCTCATAAATTGCAGAACTCATTGTACAACACTTCTACCCAATTGGAGCTGGAAAAGGCTTCCGCATTCGCCAAGGATAATATAATAAAATCCTTGGAAGAGATTATCATAGAATTGGGACATGATCCCAAGGATCCGAAAGGCGCACAGGCCTTAATAAGAAAGAAGGAGGAAGACATAGCAGCCCTAAGAAGACAACTTAAGTTGCCAGCTACAATACACCCTCAGATCATAGAGGTGGCACAACAAAAAGAAGAGGAGCATGTGGTAAGTTTATTAATGAGGATCAATCAAAGATTGTTGGATACAGAGAAAGCCTTGGAAGCAGCACTACAAGGAAAACAGGAGGAGTTGGCCTCTCAGCCAGCTCAAACAGCTCCAACTCTTATAGTTCCTCCTCCAACAGTCACCATAATAGCCCCTCCCACTGATCCATCATCAACAGCAAGTACCTCAACTTCAGCAGCTACTACAACAGTAGCAATACAAGATGCCAGCTTGAGCATGGAAGAGATGATGAAATAAATAAAGGCTTTGGAGATCCAAATGGCAGAATTAAAAGAATCCAAGGAAAAGCTGGCCAAGATTGAGGTAAGTTATGACAAATAAAAAATGATTGTAGCTAAGAAGACAAGGGAAGTGAAGGCCTTGGAGAATAAAATAAAAGCCTTGTAGACGAACCTCACTCTTCATAAAACTCTAACAGAAATCAAGACTATTTTGTGGGATAAGATTGGCCAATCTATTGTTGATCAATGGACAGAAATACAAACTATTTTTGACCAGATGGAATTGATAGGGTTAGCTCAATACGAAACTCAAAAGGCCAGAGCTTATTGGCAAACAAGCCTGAGCAAGCTAATCAATTGATTCATTTTTTGAATACTCATACTAGTGAGCAATCAGTATCTCTAGACATTCAAAACAGGACAGAGACTATTTTTAGAGTCAAGAAGGTGCTGACCATGAGGAATTTTGTTCAAACTGTAGAAAGAAAATGTCAAGAGATGTACACAGAGGTAAATGCCTTCAGACAGAAATTTGCAGTATTATAGAGCAAAGGTTTATCGAACCTATTCACTAGTAATGGGAGGCTGTTAAAACAATAAGAGTATGCTCACAGGCTAAATACCTATGTTACCAATCACATTATAGCATCATCAAGCAACTCAGAAGAGACAGTGCCTCCCTCTAGACAAAGTTTATATGATAAACTGGAAAACTTGTTTTTTATTGAGCATGAGATAACACATCTCTTTGAAGTCTAGCCAAATTATTACAGGTATATTGAAGTTGATGATACATTGATTAAACTGAAAAAACATCAATTACCAACAGATCAATGGTGGCAGAGCATGCTAGAGGTCTTGCCAAGATAGTTTGATTCTCCTTTTGTAAATTGTCTGCATTACAAGTAAATGGTAAATATAAGGGTCTCCTATCAGAAAATCAAATCGACCAAGGATGGAATTCACCCTAAAAAGGCGTTCAAACAAACTCAGGCATAGGTGGCAAGTGACAGCACATCAGGAATGCAAATATGAGAAGCAGCCATCAACCGACTATCTGAGCCAAAAAGTCAGCAATAATGGGACACCTAAAGCGGCAGTACAACATAGTTATTTCTTCATTCATTTTTGCGCGGTTTTCCACATCAGTTATCGCCCCTGCCAATGTAGATGGATAAATTTATTACTTGATATTTCCTACGGGATATTTTGTAAACTTATAAATACTTTCTCAAGATATGTATTGTTGTTGGCTGGTGAATATCATTCTGGACCTGCTCTGTAGGTTTTGAGAACTCTTCTGAAATAAAAATTGCTGGAATGTTGTGTTGGTGAACTTTCTGGTTATGGAATCAATGACAGAAGGATATATTGCAAAATTATCGTGTTACTACATGGATCAATAAGTTTTCTTTACTCTTGTGTTACTATATCTGTGTTTTCTTTATCATCTAAATATCATGCTCTAAGTTACAGGAAAAAAGGATAACCCAAAATTTACTTTTCCGTACTCTATGTTCAGTTCTTGTAATTTTTTCTGTTTTCCACCAGACTAGCATAGGCAAGAATTCTTGACTGCTCTTGCCTCCCTAGTTCTTCCACTCTAAATATCATCAAGGAATTATTAATAGCTCCCTAATAATGTTTACACAATTTCCCTCTGTTAACATAATGAAAGATTCTTGATTTCCTTTCATTCCTTGACTTCATTTCATCTTATTTCAGCTTGAAAGTTGTTCTGTGTTTAATTATCTTGCTCTGTAATCCCCCTATTACCAAAGGAACCATATCTAGAGGTTTATCTCCATTAGACTCCATCAACCCAATGGTCTGAACTTCTCTCAAGTTACAGCCTTGTTCTATTGATTGTCATCTTCCAAACACCAAACAAAACTTGTGCTTCATAACTAGCCTAACATATAATCAAACAAATCTAAATCACAAAGAGAGAGCCCTCTCTAGTTGCAGATTGGCTAGGATCTGAAGCTAAAAGATTGGTTAGTGGTTACCTCGGACGTATTCCCTTCTGGAGGTAGGGAACAACCTGAGTGATAACACGTCCTACTCATGAGCTGCAACAATATTAATCTATTTTCAAATCACTTAACATCCACTAAGAGTACAAAAGTGCAATTTCCGTAGCAGATATTAAACTCATGTAAAAAATAAATCTCATTCCATTAATTTTATTAAAACCTCCTCAATGGGGGGCAAGATGCACATTTTGAATAATGCTTTTGATAAAACTCTAGACCCCTCTCTTAATGCATGAGAGGGTTTAAATACTACTCTATGAAATTTAAAATAAATATTACAAAAATAGATGAGGAGGTTTAAACGACATGCCTCATTTTAAGCAAGAAACAAACTAAAACAGAAATAAAATATATCTATGACTAATCCTGCATTTGATTCTTTAGATCAAAAATATCCAGCATTGGTTTTAAGAGTGTAGGTTGGCTGACTTCAGATTTTAACTCTCCTGCAAATATGGCATTAGTGAGAGCTGGCACTATCTTCTCAGTGAAAATCATCGGGCACTTCAAGGTCATCCATTGGCTATGTGGTTTCACTAGGTAATGGGAGTATGCTTCCCAGTTCAATCTATTTACCTATTTAATTGCCTCTGCCCTTTCCTCTGCTGCTTGTTTCCATGCTGCTTGAAGCTTTTGTGCTTTTGGAAGAAAGCCAGGGGTGGTATCTGGTACCAAATTAGCCTTGTGCAGATTTTTATTTACGCATTCAATGACACTATTTGCTATTGCTGATGCATCTTCCGTTATCTGTTCTGCTTCCTTTAGCTGAGAATCTCGTATCGCAAATAAAATTACTTTGTGCGATTCATCAATTCTGGGCTTGTCTGCTCTTTTCACTTCTTCGGATTTCTGCCAGTTCAAGAAGTATGGGACTTTCTTAAAAATTGAATCGTATTCAAGTCGTAATTCCATGACTTGATTTGTAATATTATCACTCATTTCGCAATGGGAATTCCACTGCGTAATCTTCTGGCATAGTAGTTCTTTCTATTGCAAGAGTTGGGAATTGAGACTAAGTGCCTCTGTGATAAACTCTTCAAATTTGGGATCATTATTATGTAGTTCTATTATGTTTTGTAACTATTTTTCTTTACTAGCCAAACTGCTTTGATGTGCCAACTACATCTGCTGAAAGTCTTGCTGCAGTTTTTCCAACTGTGTTTTAGCTTGTTGGTTGATGTTGACTTGATGTAACTGTTGTTCCAAAAAAAAAATCCCATATTATTATTGTTGAAGCATATGCACCTGTGACCTGTGAAAGCCTAGTTAGATTTTTCGATGGGTCTGTAGACGGGGCTTTCCAAAGAACATCGAGAGGTTCATCCTCGAGAGCGAGCACAGAATCCAACTTTATTTTCTTTCTTTTCCTTCTGATGACAACCTTATGTTGAGGGTTATAGAATACATCTAGAAGAGGAATTTCCTCTATTCTTAGTAGAATCTCAAATGAGGGAACAATGAGAATGTGCTCTATTTCCTGAGTGTTGACAGCCCTTTCTATTACCATTTTTGTGGTCGCCTCTTTTGGATTTGTTGGTGGCTTTGCGCTCTATTCTTTTGTGTTAAGTATCTTATTAAAATTTTCCCATTCCCCTTTTAGATCAATTATGAGTGGCTTTGTTTGCTTTGTAAGAGGAGAGGGAACTTCAGCGTGCTTTGCAAACAAAGCCTGTTGATCAAACTTTGTTGTAGACTGAATTGTGTCTTTTATTGACTCCTTGCTTTTAATGTGTTCATTCTTTGATTGATCGCTAGACATTTTAGCTGATTCTTTTTTAGAACTTTTTTTGGACTTCTCTTTTGAATCGTCACTTATTCTAATGCTAGGAGTAGGTTCTCTTATTGGTTTGGTGAGTAATTGGTCCAATGGAACCTTAGATAACCTATGTTTTCTATAATTGTCAAAATTTTGTAGACTTTCTTGGTAAAAAGGAATTCGTGTTGTATGCTAAACCTCTTTGAAGGTGCTTTTCTGCAGGAAAACATCGTCAAAGGGATCTTCTTCATGGGAAAATACTTTTATTTTAACCATTGTAGTAAAATCACTTACAACACCAAATGGATCATATTGCCTTCTTGGGAAGTTGGGTAGCTGTAAAGATAATACATTATTAACTTCTTTGAAAGCATGACCTAAGTCATGCAATCCAGATGCTCTGCATATTATAGGAAATTAGGGCCAAATGGCCTTCTTGGAATCTTTCAGTACCTTGCTCATTCCCCCCACACCACAGGTTTGATAGGCTATCTCCCTAGCCATCAATTAAAGGTAGCACATGGGGTGTAGCAATGTTTCCAAACACTCTGATATACACGAACAATTCTTCCCCAAACCATCTTGCCATGGGGATAATGTCTACCTCAGCTTCTTGGGAAAACCTTGGGGCATCTCTATTGTAGATGTTTTTATTGATTGGGAATATAACTCCGTGACAAAGTTTTAAGAAATTTGACACAAAATTTGATTCCCACATGGCTTTGTGATAAATTCGAATGGGAAGTGGATTTTGAACAATCCACTTCCATCCGATAATAGGAAATTTGAAAACAAAACAAATGGTGTCCATAACATAGGTGCTCATAAAAAATAGAGGGTAAACCCTCGAAGCAATGCTTCTTTTCCTTTTATATTCTAAAATTGCAATGGCTAAATTATCGGACAAGATTTGGGTCCAATTCATTATTGTGGCATTTATAGTTTCATCCACTAGGGGTAACCATTATGATGAAAATTTATTGATGCCTGGTTTACCAAATAGTCTACATAACATTGCAGCGGTAGAACAGTAAGGGGAATAAAGATAACTAGTGGTGTACATACCATTTTTATATTTCTTTAGTCTTTCCTCATTGACAGACCAATTCTTTGTGCACTCCACCAAGTCTTTGTTTTCCTTGGTGAACTTCTAGACAAATTGCTTGTTGTAGATGGCCTGGGGTTCTAGTAAGTGGTACATGAGCCTTAGATTTTCTAGAGTAAATGATCCCATGACTTCTTGGCTTTCCGTCTTGAACTCTCTGTCAGATATTTCTACATGATTTATAATCCATTTCACCATGTCAGTGTAGGGGAGTATCTTTGGCCTTTCAGCAATGCGGTGTAGAAACAAGCTTGCAAGTTTATCTAGGGATGCATCAGAAGAGCCGCATCCATCTGCTGTAACTGTTACTTCCATAATTCTCGGTTCTTCCTCCTCCAATAAATGATACATAGTTTCGCACGTAGATGTCCCTGCATTTGGACTACCGGTAGTGTCTGTGAATAATGGGGCCATTTCTGACTTCTCAGACACGGGAGCCTTGCCTTTCTTCACCATTTTTTCGTGTGTTACACTCGGTGTGTTCTTCCTTAAATTTACAAGCAAAGAGAAAAATATGATAAAAATCATAGTGAATGTAGAAATAATAAAAAAAAGGATGAAAATAAGGTGATGGACGGTCTTTAAATCTAAATCGTATCAAAAGATATCAACTTGCATCAAATGGTCCTTTACACTGATCCTGATCGTTCTTTTAATAAATGTCCACTAATGGATTGTTATGCTAAACTTTAATGTTCATAACTTTGCATCGAAAGTCAGAAAGTACTCTCCTAGAACCTTGAGCCCTTTGAATTGAGATAAAAGCGATTTTGCGATTTGCTTCATAATATCGTAGATTGCTATATCGCAAAAAAATTTTCGTTAAAAACCACTGCCACATGAGTTGCTACGATATGCGATTTGTGAAATGCTATCACATTTCAAGATATTTGTTTATGTTTCATCAAGTAGCACTATGATATTGAAATTTGTGATGCGATAAGGTTATAGGATTTATGATCTCATATTCTCATGGATCACATTTTCAAGGGGTAACTTTTATAAGGGATGTCCACCGTAACTTTTTGCGGTGCAAGAATAAACTTCTAAAGCAGGTTATTCAAGGTTTACCTTAATGTTCACAAATTTCTATTATAAATTTATTCTTAGGCATTTTGAACATGTAGCACTTTCTATAAGAAACGCATTGTTTTGTGAAATTTTATGCACTTAAAGTGTGAAAAGGTAAATTTCCATGTTTTTGCAAGTTCTACTTTGGCATCTTATTTTATTATAAAAACAAGAAAGGGATGATTAAATGCTAAAATTTGATTTTTTGGAAGGGTCCCCATTTATTAATATTATTACTAATACTAATAAATGGGGGGGTTGTTGACAAGCACAACACCTGCTAACCTAGATGCATTCCCAGCTGGGTACTTGAAATACCTTCCCAGGTATAATGGAGAAACTAGTCCCACAGCTGAGGACCGTCTTCAAGCTTTTCTAGACTTTGCAGACAACATGACTATCAAACAAGAAAATGTTTACATCAGATTGTTTGTACGATCACTTGAAGGAAATGTAAGAATCTGGTTTAGGTAGTTACCTGTAAATTCCATTAGAAATTGGGAAGAGCTTACAAACATATTTAAAAATCAATGGCGTGTAAAGAAATATCCTCTTTACTTTCTAACTGAGTTTGAAGAACTTAAAAGAAACTTTGGTGAACCTGTATCAGATTTTATCAAAAGGTTCAATAAATTTATGATAAGATGCCCCCTGACTGTAAACCCCCTGTAGCAGCAACTAAGTCTCGTTTTTCTAAAGCCTTTGATGATGCTTTTTCTATAATGCTAAGAGAGAGAACTTCAATAAATTTTGAAGACATACAAACAAATGTTATATACGTGGAAGAAAATAAGGCTACTTCGACTTCCTTGAAAGCTAAAGAGGAAAGGACCCAAAGAAAGCTCAAATCTATTCAAGAAGCCTGTAGTTCCTCTAGTTCTTCTAAGGCTAAAACTGAAGATTTTAAAATGGATGAAATAACTTCTCTTCTTAGAAATCTATCTAATATAATTTCCAAGATTGAGACTCAACTTAGGATAGTTCAAAAAATAGTTACTAGACCCCAAAATCAAAATCAAGGCCAGTATAAAAGGAATCCACAATTACAAATTCTTCAAAGACCTAGTAATGATCAGCAGGTTCCCACTACTTTACTAATATATGACTAACGACCTGAAGAAAATACTATGACTATTACTGAAGATATCAATAACACGGATACTTCTTCAATCAATCAATTATTATTCCTCTCTGACAACAAAATCAGGTTCAAGAAGATCAAGAATCCTTACAGGTTTATAAATACTATGCCTTCTCTGAATTTTTAATTGCAAAGTTGAACACGAGATATCATCTTAGGCCTAGGTATGGCCCTGAAAGACCTCCTAAGGAGACTCCAATAATTGAACCTCTTACCGAAGCTACTGAAACTCAAGCTACTGTTATTCGACCATTAAATCCGTCAACTGATATTGCTCAGAAAGATAAAAATTCTTTGACTACATTTAATGTTGAAAAAGAGTTAGAAAGAGTTAAAATCCCAATTCCACTTTTAGGACTTCCCAAAAACCGTGGGTACAAAAATCAAGTCTCCAAATGGATACAAAACACCTCGGTTGATGCTGAAAGTGATATCATTAGTCTGCAAGATGAAAAACCAACAGTTGTCTTTTGTCCTAGCTCAGATATGATCGATGAAACAATGCCTCCTTTCTATGTAACTCTTAAGGCTAATGATTCCATGTTATATAGTTGTATGCTTGATTATGGAGAATCACATAACCTCATGCCAAAAACTATCATGGACCATTTGAAACTTGACATAGCTAGATCCTATCATGACTTATACACCTTTGATTATAAAAGGGTGCCCTGCTTAGGAATGATTAAGGATTTAGTGGTCACCCTTGCCCAAATTCTAGTGAAAAGTGTAGTGCTTGATATAATTGTCACAAATATCCCTCCCAAACTTGTAATGCTCCTTTCTAGGTCTTGATGTGTCAAATTAGAGGGAACCCTTCAGATGGATATGTCTTATTCCACTATTCTAGTTTATGGGGGAGAACAACTAAGGTTATATAGAGAGGTAAGATTTTTGCACACTATTTTCAAAATAGACTAGTCAAGGAACCATCCCATTTATGCAATTGATTAGGATTTTTGTTTCTTTCAACTCTCTTCAAACCAAACTCATGAAACTCAAGTTAAAATAGAAGATGTAATTGAAAGTCTTATACCAAATCAAACTGATGTATGGAAACTATCGTTTGATGGTTCTTGTACAAAAGATGAGGCAGGAGCTGGGGTAGTTTTAATTTCACGAAAAAGGAAAATATCACCCAATCATGTAAACTCAACTTCGAAGTTACAAATAATGTGGCTGAATATGAAGCTTTCCTTTTGGGACTGCAATTACCCAAAATAATAAAGGTTCGAAACTTAAGTGTTTTTACTGATTCAAAACTTATTGTCAAACAAGTGAGAAATATTTGCCAGACTAAGCATCCTTGACATAGGTCTTATCAAAATGAAGTTTGGGATTCGATTGAAAACTTCTTTGATGCTTTTAATTTGACTTATATTCCAAGAAATCAGTATATTCATGCAGATGCCTTAGTTGCTTCTGCTAGTTCATTTAAAATTCTTAATCAAACCAATGTACTCTATAAAATACAAGTTAAGTACAAACCATCCATCCTAGACACTGATGGGAAGAGAGGTAGATGGATCACTCAAATACTAGAGTTTGATCTAACTATCAAAACTACAAAGCTAGTAAAAGGCCAAGGATTAGCTAAGATTCTACCTGAATCCAACTGTAAAGTGCTTGGAATCAATTCTGTTTTAGAGATACAACGAAAGAATCCACAAGGACCTTCTCAAACCTTAGATAAGAAGAATATGCTAGAACCTTCTATCCTTGCTGAAGAGGAGAATCAACAAGAACCTTCCCTTCATCTTGAAGAGGACAATCCATAAGAACTTTCCATTCATCCTGAAGAAAAGAACATTGATGACAAATTTCTATTGTCAGATTGGTACCAAGACATTATAAATTTCTTGATCCATTTTGAATGTACAACATCATTCTCCAAAATATGGTGTAAAACTCTCAAACTGAAAGTAGTCAGGTACTGTATCATAAATGCAAATTTATAATGGAAAGACCCACTAAGTATTTTGTTATTATGTTTAACAGAATCAGAAACTAATGGAATCATTGACTAGTTTCATATAGGATTTTGTGGAGGACATTATTCGTGGAGAGCAGCAACATATAAGATATTAAGGGGAGGATTTTATTGGCCAACATTGTTTTTGCAAGTAGGAAGAAAGGTCGGAGGTTGTGTTCCTTGTCAAATGTTTGTTGGTAAGGAAAAATTGGCAGCTCTTCCACTGGTTCCATCAATACTCTTAGAAACTTTTAGCCAATGGGGATTAGATTTTATTAGATAGATTCATCCCACTTCAAGTAATTAGTATAGATGGATCCTCGCTACAACAAACTATTTCACTAAATGGGTGGAAGCAATTCCAATGAGAAATGCTAGTGATTCAGTAGTAATATTGAAGAGAACATATTATGTAGACTTGGTTGCCCAACTCAAATTGTCGCTGATAATGCAAAAACTTTCTATATTTTAGAGAGTTTTCGACGAAATCAGATAAACCATCTTTTGGACAAAATATGGTTTATGTGATTTCGCCGAAAAATCTCTAAACATTGTTATGGATCACAGAAGTCTAAATTCCTTAACTTTCTATAGTGTTATAATGATTGAGTTTTTCTAGAAATATCAGATTATGTTACATCATTCAACTCCATATTACCCACAAGGTAATGGCCTTGGAGAATCCTCTAATAAAAGTGTGGTAAAGTTAATCAAAAAGACTTAAGAAGATCATAAAAAGAGCTAGGACTCTCATTTAGTTTATGCAGTATGGGAAAACATAATTACTCCAAAGAGATCTATTGGAAAATATCATTTTCAGTTAGTTTATGGGAAAGATGGAATCTTCCCTACCCATTTGGCCTTCCCTGTTTTAAAATTCTTGCAGCATTCAACAAATGAACCTGATTATTTTTCAAGGAGAATACATCATATTATTGAAGTAAATGAAAACAAAGATGAAGTTCAATACAAATTGAAAAAGTATTAGAGTAAGATGAAGAGTTCGTTTGACAGAAGAGGCAGGGAAAGGGACTTCAAGGAAGGTGATCTAGTTCTAAGATGGGATTCCAAGAGAGAAGGAAAGGGAAAACATGGCAAGTTTGACAACCTGTGGTTTGGACGTTTAGCAATTGTTGAAGTGAAGTTAAAAAAAACTTTTGTGCTACAAAAACTTAAGGGGCTATATTCCACTTATCCTGTAAATGGAAGGTTTCTCAAACATTACATTTAGTAATGAGAAGTTGAAGTAGATTCCATTACTTCCACTGTGAAAACTCTTATTTCTTTTACTTTTCAAGATGTCAGTGTGATTTTTTTACAGAAAAGGACTCCATAGCTTGAAGAGAAGGCACATGGATCTACAAGTTTTCTACATTCTATAGGAGAAAGCAGTCCTTAGCTGGAGCCAATGTTGTAGCATTTTTTGGTTTTGATAAGTTAGAATACATTAGTCAAAAAATGAAAATATTTTTCAAAAAATGTTCAGCTAAGATACAGACAAAAATAATACAAGATAAAATGTTAGAAAATATTATGATAAATATGTCCATATCAAAGAAAATGTTAGGTTAGACACCCTAAAAAATAAAGGCAAAAATAAAATGTTAGGTTAGAGATAACAACAAAAATAAATAAACTCTAAAAGTGTGCAAGTCCAAGTGCCACTACCTTTTACTTTATTATGCAAAATAATGGTTTTGTGCAACTTGTCATAAATGCACAACCCATGATAGTCAAATAATTTAATCTTTACTAGTTCATGCTTTAAATTTCATGTTTATAGTTATAGAATAAAGATCTAGCCAAACTACTTAATCTTGGCACATCAGTATTAGGTAGAGAATAATAAGGAGCTCATTAGTTTAATCTGAGCCCTTGGATGTTATAAGGCCAGAATTAGATAGTTTGTTTTTCAAAAGAAAAAGGAAAGGAAAGGGTCTGCTAGCTTAAATGCACCCAATTAAGTGAAGAAAAAATGTTAGGATAAGTAGAGGGTAGGTAGAGCAAAGGTTGCAGAAATATAAAGTTCATTGAAGCATAAGCACATTTATGATGCTTGATCATGTGTTTCAGTGTGTAGGATCAATTATGAAAGTGCAAGGATGTTCACTAGTTGATTTGATTAACTTCCCCTCATTTCATTTCACCCCCCACTACATACTTACTTCCCCCATTTTTCCCTCATTTCTTGTGAAAATACCCTTTTCCATTTATTTTCACCCCTGCCCCCTTGGTTTCACATATTTTCTTAGCAATTTACCTTCCAAACTCATTCATCTACCCAAAAACCCCTTTTTCCTAATGTGAAACCCATTCCCCTTTGAAAAAAATCACTTTCCCCTTGTAAATTCTCAAAAACCCATAAAACCCCTTATCCTAAACTTTTATTCCCCCCTCCAAATTACTCTTTTAAATCCGCCATAGGCCTAAAAATCCCTTTTAACCTATAAAGACCCCTATAGCCTAAGTTTTGTTTCACCTCGCATTACTTAAAAAAACTTTGCAAATTCACGATTTCCCGAAAAAACCTTTTAACCCACCCTTGGTGTGGTTAAAAAACCGCCGCATTTAACCTTGGTCCCACTCTTAAACCCATTGCAATATGTTTTAATCACCGCTTTATTCAATAAATAATTACAAATAACTTGTAATTATTCCCCGGGCCCCGCTAATCTCTGCCAATTGCACTCCATGCAGCTTTACTACGCAATTGCCATCAGATCATCTGATGCCAGATCCAACGACCCACAGTAATATCGCGCACTCTCAATCTACTAGCTTTACCCACCTAAGAGCACGCAAGATTCATCATTTTTCTTGGGCCCCTTGCGGTTACGTGACAGCTCCATGTTAACTCGTGTTCCCTCAGATAAAAAACACCCCATGGCCAAAAGAGGTGCTATGAGCATCCAAAAATGCTCCCCACGTATGATAAAACCATCTGCTATTCAGTTAACCCTTCCACGTCAAATTTTAAAATTTTCGCATTTAAATGCCAAAACCCTCAATTTCATTCTTTTCGCCCGTTTACACAGTAAATCCCGTGTAACCCTTCCCGTGCCACCCTGAGCCTCTGCAACCTATTTTTATCTCAAATTACCATCCAAACACTGCTAGGACTCCTTCCACAAACTTTCCTATTCCCCGAAGCCAGTGCGGGGCTCCCTGTCAGCCTCTGTTTTTCTCAATTAACTGTTTTATTTTGCAGGTGATTAGCAAAATGCGAGAAGTTCAGATAAACAATTTAATACTGATCTAAAAACTTGTTTCCTACAATATTCTCAAGAAATTAATTCAAATGATTTTCCTATACAAATAGAAATCAGGTTTAAACCAAAGACAAAGAAAAAGGAAACTTTTACATAGTAAATGTTAAAATAGACAATTTACACAGTAAAAGTTAAAACAGAGGAGGAAGATAAAGAAATAAGATGAAAGGTCATAAGTGAATATGACATCCAACGTGAACACCAAACAACCAAGTAGATTAAAGGGGAAAAGATCAAATTCTAAAAGATAGAAAAACCTAAATAATAGGAACAATCAGCCACCTTCAACAATTTTCAGTTTTTCATTGTTAGTCACCAACAGAGCATCATTAAAGTAGTGCCAAATCAACTAGCACTCTTTATTTTGATTCTATAATAAATCTATTTTTCAAAAAATAGTCTAGGTTATTTTCTTAGTTCTATTGTTTTATAAATAACTCTTCTTATGAGTTATTATGGGTTGACCATTGAAGAATGGTTGCACTCTTGAAGAAAGGTTGCACCTAGATGAAGCATTTGTAAACATTTGATGTACTTAGATTTTCTGGACCCTTAATACAAAGCAAATGATTCCGAATTTAGTTTTACATAGTTTGTGTTTCTTGTAAGTTTTTCCAATATTACACATTATGTTTTTCTTCATATTCTTATGTCTTACAAAGATAACTAGGTAGGAATAATTGTGTTTCAATCTATTCCTATAAGCTTCTAAAGTGATAATCTACAAATAGAATGGATTAATAAACTGTCTATTTAATTAATTCCCTCTCAATCAATAAATGATCAACATCTTGTTGTAAGCATAAGCATACTCTCTTGAACCTTCTGAACACTAGTCAAAGGTTTTCATACTTATGATTTAAATTTCTATCTGAAAATTGTGATAATCGTATTATTTTTTGTTTTTTCTCACCACTATTCAAGCTATTCCATTGTGTGAAAGTTTATAGCAGCCCTCTATTTTGGAATTAATATTATTCAAAAGGTTAGGCATTATAGTTTTACATATGTTTCATTCATTGGCCCGCCAAATTAAAACAAAAACCCCCAAAACAATTATCTTAGATGCTCTGGCTTGATAGCTAACCATTATCAACTCAAAGGTACAACAACCTCCCAAGGATGATAGGTAACTAGTAAGCTTAGCCTTAGGCTGGAGAGCTAGAAAATCTTCAGGGTACTCCCAGGAGTCAATGGAGACCATCACATCCTCCACACTTCCCTCAATGGTGGTTATGGAACAGTTGGCAATTTACATAATTGTTGTGGTCTTCCTCAATGACCCTTGGAGGTTGAGCTTGAGCATGGTGTCCTTGGTCATCACATTAATGGCAGCCCCAAGATCAATCAGAGTGTGTGGGACAATGGTGTCACTGATGTGCACATCTACTACAGGGCTTCCACGGTCCAAATATTTTGGACATATGACCCGCCCCAACATTGATTCATACAGTTTCCCAATGAAATTAATGGTAGGGGCATCCCTTTTTCTTCTTCTTGGATGCTTGAAGCATTTCTCCTTAATAGAATTATTGTAAATGGGAACATCTTTTATTGCTTGGAGAAGGGGGATCTTTACACATAGATTTTCCATTTCTCCATAATTCAGTTTCTTCTAGCGCAGGCTGGAGTGGTTGGGATAATCTCTCAGGAAAGGGTGGATTTACATTAAGGTTGCTTTCCTCTCTTTCTTCCTCAACCTCTATATGTGGAGAGGGAGGTTGGTTATCAGGGAGAATTCTCACAGATCTTAAGTTGATCTCCAAGATTTCTACAACATAAGCTGGGTATGATGTCTCTCCACTGTATACTTGTTGAGCCTTCCTATTGTTCGGGTTTGGATTTGGCTAGGCAGGCATTTGGGGTTCTTTAGGTGGATCAGAATGTAGGAGTTTTGGCTGGGTAGGTGATGGAGGATATAGGGCTGGAACTTTTTTGAATTGGGGCCTTCACCCTTGGAGTGGGGTATTCCATTGATGTTGTGGATGAACATGAGGTTGAAATGACAAGCTGGCTAGCTGTGAATGATATTGAGATGCATAAGACCAAGGAGGGGCTGTAAACTAGGAAGGATGAGCAGGGTGTCCCCAAGAAGGTATAGTTGTGGTTTGGTTTGGGTTGTAATATGCATGGGATGACCCTTGCATACCCTACTGGTATGTTCTAGGCTAAGGAGGTCTCCTTTGGTTGATGTAGCAAAGCTACTTAGTGACCCCTTTAGCTCCTTGATATACAAATTTGAGTCTAGGTAAAGAAGGGCAATTTTCTATGGAGTGGTTTTCTTCACACACTGAGTAAATCTCAATACAGTTCAATGGACGTTCATTCGTAGGATGCCTCCTGGTGGATATAGGACAAAATATAGCCAAGGCTCTCTCTACTTCCTCTTACCTCTTTTTGATGTTCATGGTGTCCAATTGTAAGGTAAGGGTTTGTAGTATATCACTTTTGAAATGTTCCAGCATATTTCCAATTTCACCCTTGATGGATGAGTTGGACGATGATGTATTGGTCATAGGTTGACTACCCCTACCCTTTTTCCTAGATGCCCTAGAATGGTTTCTAAAGACAATATTGATATCCTCATAGGGTAATTGGTAGATATCTCCTCCTGCTAACATGTGTAAGGTATCCAAAATATCTTCCCTTACTTCTATAAGCATGACCAATTTTAGTGACTTAGGGTCAAGTGTACACTTGGCCCTTTTGTAACTGAGCTGGAATATTTCTTCAATCTTATAAGGATTTGTCCTAGCCTATGGTCATCCTGAAAGTATCTAATTTATTATCATTTGAACTACAATAGCCCCTATATTTGTTGTTAAAATCCTGCTGCATCTGAGCCCAAGTTGTGATGCTATCTCTAGGTAAACCCATGAACTAGTGCAATGCTACATCCTTGAGGGTAGATGGAAACAGTTTTAACTTTTTCTCATCATTTGTATAGTCATAGGTTCGACACATAACAGAAAACTCAAATAGGAAAGTGTCAAGGTCCTCTATGGTCAGGCCATGGAAATGAGGTAGAGGAGAGGGGCTTATATTCTTCATCTTAATGTCCCCATTGGTCTCCTTGATGGGGCAGGCACCCTCAATTCTCTCTCTATTTCCTCTATCATTTCTATTTTTTAGCCATTGGTTCAATAGGAAAGGGTTCTTCCTCTTATTCTTCCCCTGTAGGTTCTTTAAATATGTAAGGTTGCTCACCTAATGTTCTTCTAGTTCACAATTCTTGAGCTATGGAAAAGGCATGAATTTTCCATTTATTTCCTTATCTTTTCCTTTTATCATAACTCATTTTATTCCTAAGATGATAATATATCAAGGAATTATAGCGAAAACTAGGGATTTATTGATTATTGCGAGTTAGTTAATTATTATCTTTTTCCATGCAGAAAATAGAAGAAATGGAAAACTACCATTTTGAAGGAAAAGACAAAACAAAGCAACTTTTGTTCCTTCACCAGGAAGCCATATCTAGATAAGAAAATCAGGATCAGAGTGCACAGTTAAGGATAAGGATGGAAAATCGTAGCATCGGCATAAGAAGACAAAGGGATTGACTGGAGTTAGAAGATGGAGCGTATCCCTTAGGATCTCTTCATCCTGAGGGATTGTTGTTTTACAGTCTATCTGTTATTCCTTGTTTTATCCGCCTGTCTATTATAAAAGGGACAATGCTTGTAAAGATTAGGGGATTATCAATTATCATTATTTAGAACTCACTGTTGTATTTCTACTTTGATTAGTGACTCTCGTTGATTAAAACAAAGTACGATCGCCTATAACATTTTCATATGATTAATACATAAGTCGATTGTTGTTCCATTAATTTATATTGAAGTAATTTGGTAGTGTTTCACTAGTAGCTAAGGGCCCGACCATGGTGGATCCACTTGCTATCTATACCATTACTTTCACTTGCAGTCGTGCGATAGTTTGGTTTGGTTTTCATTCATTTAAACCACATTAGTTTACTATTCTTCGTTTCTAGAGTTTATGAATTGTCTTACTATAACTTAATCATGTTTTTTGGCATTATGGCTAAAGTGTTGTACTTGATGGCAACACCCATGGCATGGCTCTCAATATGATGAGAATTAAAAAGTTTATTCATGTGGAGAAAAGTTCACAGAATTTT
>APFE030731069.1:63274-115634 GCA_000404065.3 Pinus taeda
AGAGTTTGGAAATGAAAAGTTTTATTAATGTGATAATACTGATTCACCCCCCCCCCTCTCAGTATTATTTCCAACAATGTTGTCGTTCCTTTTCATCATAATAAGATTATGATCTTGAGAAACTATATTGTTATAATGTTCATTTCAATTATAAATCCGCGATGTTCATTCCAGTAAACTGACTTTGCTGTTCATTGGAGATTGCCATTCATTTCTATTGAATAAGATTGTTATTCATTTTTGTCGAATAACGTTGTTATTCATTTCTTTTCTGCAAGTATTTGGTTTTGCCTTTCAGCATCATTATAGTCAGTGCATTTATTCCATTAGCAACATTTGATTCCTTATCATTTATCATTAGTCTCTTTAGTGTGGAGTGTGTGATCAACAACTCTAAAGAACATTGGCTACTATTGTCAAAGTTCTCAGATTGTTGATCATGTTTATATTTTATTTCATTTTCATCAGTTGACAAAGCAAAGAGTTATTGCTACTACATCCTTGACTGATAGTTGTTGTTAATTTCCGAGTGAATGATTTAGTTTCAGAACATTAAGTTTCTTTTATTTGCAAACAAGTTTTATTTCAAGCATTCGTTTGCTCTTGTATTTGAACCACTGTACTGCAAATGGGAAAACATTAATCTTGGATTAAATTTCCACCTCAGACTAAGTACACTATTGAAATAGAAAATCGTTCTTGGATTGATAATTAATGAAGGATAAATAGGACTTAAA
The DNA here is from genome assembly GCA_000404065.3 of Pinus taeda. NCBI lineage: Eukaryota > Viridiplantae > Streptophyta > Pinopsida > Pinales > Pinaceae > Pinus > Pinus taeda. Next base: position 64,012 of record APFE030731069.1, read on the forward strand.
AAGACACCTTTTATACCTCAACAACAGTCACCAAGGAAGAGAGAAGGTTGACTGTTAGATGTTTGGTGTGGAGCTCGATTATCTTCTATATTCAAATGTTTTAGCTAGATGTATACCCCAGGAAGGCTATACACCCCTCCACGTTGGGGGGGGTGGAGGGGACTTGTCCCCCCCAAGGGGGTTGGGGGTAGCGCCCCCAAAGCTAAAAATAGATGTAAAATTTCTTTGTAAAAGTCTAGTAATTTCTAGTCAATCTGGGTTGTTCATTAGGTGGATGATTTGATGGTAGAAGTTATGTTTAGTTTATGGCTTTTCCCCTAGAAGGAAACCCCTTGCTATATATGAGGGAATTGTATTGCATCTATATATATTTGTATTCTGAGTGAGGAAGAGAGAGGTGATTAAGAGGGAAGAGGGTGTAACAGTAGATCTATTGTAGGTTATATCTCTTCAGTTTGCTGAATAATATAATAAAAGAAGGACTGGTTGTTTCTCCATGGATGTATCCCAAACTGGGTGAACCATGTATATCTGTGTCTCTCTTGTTTTATATGTTTTCTATGTTTATATTTCTACAATATTTTATGTGTTCCATTGCTCCATAATATATAAGTTTCTAACAATTGGTATGAGAGCTCAAGGTCTATCTGGCTGATAAACTCGTAGGAGAGAGAAGGGTTCTTGGTTCGAGTGGGAGCAATGGTGGAAGATGGTAGGTTTAGGGTCGAAAAATTTAATGGCCAAAACTACCAACTGCGAAAGATGCAGATGGAAGATTATCTGTATCAGAGAGATCTGTACCTACCATTAAGCGAAAAGACAAAGAAGCCAACGACTATGACAGACACAGAATGGAATATTCTTGACGGAAAGGGACTTGGAACAATACGGCTGTGCCTAAAAGCATCAGTAATGTTTAATATTTCAAAGGAAATGAAAACATAGCGTTTAATCTCAACATTGGCCAAACTATATGAAAAACACTCGACCTCAAATAAGGTATTTCTTATGAACCATTCTTTTAATACGAAGATGTCAGAAGGTGGGTCTATTGCAGACCATTTAAATGATTTTAATACAGTTACAAGTCAGTTAAGTTCTGTAGGGGTAACTTTTTATGATGAAGTTAGGGCTCTGTTATTTCTATGCTCATTGCCAGAAAGTTGGAATGGTTTAGTTATGGCCATTAGTAACTCTGTCTCTGGATCTAGTACTTTAAAGTTTGATGATGTTGTCGGTGCAATCCTTAGCAAGGAAATGTGACAGAAAAGCTCCGATGAGACATCAGGTAATGATTTGACTACAGAGACTAGGGGAAGAAAAATGGAAAGATGAAAGAGCCTAGGATATCGTAGTAGGTCAAGAAAAGGTAGATCCAAATCTAGATCAGGGATAGTGTGCTAGAAATGTAGGAAGAAAGGACACCTAAAGAAAGACTGGAAGTCTCGGAAGGGAAAAGAAGGAGACGCACAACAAGAAACTAATCATGAAGCGAATGTAATAGGTGATGTGTTGCAAGATGCTTTGATTCTTTCACTAGAAAATATTATTGATGCATGGGTGGTAGATTCATGGGCCTCATTCCATGCCACACCTAATAAGAAACATTTTCATGATTATGTTCATTGAGATTTTGGAGAGGTTTGATTTGGTGATGATAAACCCTGTAAAGTTGTTGGAATGGGTATAGTTTTCATAAAACAACAAAATGGAAATAAATGGCTATTGAAGGAGGTAAGGCATGTTCCAGATCTAAAGAAAAATATGATTTCAACAGGGTAGTTGGGAGGTGAAGGTTGCGTAACTACTTTCATAGAGAAAACCTAGAAGGTCACTAACGGATCCCTGGTAATAGTGAAAGGAGAAAAGGTTGGTACATTGTACTTATGCATGGTATTTGTAATTTTGGTAATGCTTTAACCTCTACAACACAAGATAAAACATTGTGGCAGCATAGGCTCGTGGACATGAGTGAGAAGGGGATGTAGATTCTTCACTCAAGAAATTTGTTGCGAGGTTTGAAGCATGTTGATTTAATTTTGTGAGAATTGTATTTATGGAAAACAAAAGAGAGTTAGATTCCTTAGAGTTGGGAAAGAAAAGAGGAGTGAAAAATTAGAGCTTGTGCATATAGATGTATGGGGACCTACTCAAGTATCATCTCTTCGTGGCTCTCATTATTATGTTACTTTTATAGATGATGTAACTAGAAAAACCTGGATTTACTGTATTCGAAATAAATCTAATGTATTTGATACTTTCAAGAAATGTAAAACTTTGGTTGAAAATGAGATAGGAAACAGGTTGAAGTGCCTTAGATCAGATAATGGAGGTGAATATTGCAGCAAAGAGTTTGATAGGCACTTTTTAGATAATGGAATTCGTAGAGAGAAAATAGTTCCAGGAACACCACAAGAAAATGGTGAGTCATAAAGGATGAATAGGACAATCATGGAGCGTGCAAGGTGCATGAGATTGCATGCAAGATTGCCTTTACAGTTTTGGGAAGATGATGTAGATATTATTGTTTATCTAATAAACAGAGGGCCTTCAAGTTCCTTGGATGGTGGTATTATAGAGGAGGCATGGATAAGTAAAATGGTAAACTACTCTTTTTTAAAGACTTTTGGTTGTGAAGCCTTTGTCCACATTAACAAAGAAAATAGAACAAAGCTTGAGGCAAAATAAAAGAAATGTACCTTTATTGGATATGGTGTTAATGATTTTGGTTATCGCTTATATGATTATGAAAATCACAAAATCATTAAGAGCGGAGATGTAATATTCAATGAAAAGGTCTTGTATAAGAATCAGTTGTAGGAAAAGAAATAGGAAAAAGAAAACAGAGAATACACAGTGCTTGACGATATCACAAGAAAAGTGATGGTGCCTGAAAATCATAATGATCAATAGCAAGAACAACAACCACAACATCAACAAGCACTTCAAACACCTAAAAGTGGTGTTAGAAGATATACTAGGATAAGTAGACCCCCTAAACAATACTCTCCTTCATTATATTATGTATTGTTGACTGATTTTGGTGAACCAGAATGTTATGAAGAAGCAGTGCAGGTAGAAACCAAGAAGAAGTGGGAGCAAGCCATGAAAGAATAGATGGACTCCTTAGCACATAACCAAACATGGGAATTATTCAGGTTGCTTGCAGGTAAAAAAACATTGCAGAATAAATGGGTTTACAAGTTTAAGGAAGAAGATGGAGGTAGAAAAAGGTATAAAGCTAGACTTGTGGTGAAAGGATTTGCATAGAAAAAGGGTATAGACTTTGATGAGATATTTTCTCCTGTTGTGAAAATGGATTCAATCAAAACTATTCTAAGTCTAGTAGTAGCTGAAGATTTTCATATTGAGCAGTTAAATGTAAAGACAACCTTTCTCCATGGGGATTTGGAGGAAGAGATATATATGCAGCAACCACTAGGATATGAGGTAAAAGGGAAGGAGAAAATAGTGTGCAGGTTGAAGAAGAGCTTGTATGGTTTAAAATAGGCTTCAAGGTAGTGGTGTCTAAAATTTGATAGCTTTATGTCTGAACAAGGTTATACTAGATGTCACTCAGATCATTGTGTTTCTCTCAAAAGGAAAAATGATGGCAGCTATATTATATTGTTATTGTATGTAGATGGCATGCTTGTTGCAGGTTCTAAAATGTAGGAGATAAATGTTTTCAAAAGAAAATTGGCAAACTCATTTGCAATGAAGGATTTGGGTGTTGCAAAACAAATCCTTATTATGAGAATAACTAGAGACAAGAAGAATCACAAATTAACATTGTCTCAAAGTGAGTACATAAAAATGGTGTTGAAAAGGTTTAAAATGCAGAATGAAAAACTAATTAGTATACCTTTGGCCAGCCATTTCAGATTAAGTAAGGAGGCGTGTCCCAAGACTCAGGAAGTAATGGCTGATATGTCTAAAGTTCCATATGCATCAAGAGTTGGAAGCTTAATGTATGCAATGGTTTGCACAAGGCTTGATATTGCACATGTAGTGGGAGTTTTAAATAGGTACATTAACAATCCAGGAAAATAACATTGGATGGTGGTGAAGTGGATTTCAGGTATTTGAGAGGTACCACAAACCGAGCATTATGCTTCGGTGGTTCAAACATTGGTCTACAGGGATATGTTGATGCAGATATGGTGGGTGATAGAGGTAATAGGAGGAGCACAACAAGGTATGTGTTTACTGTAGGTGGAACAACTATCAGTTGTGTTTCAAAAATTCATAGTGTTGTTGCACTTTCAACAATAGAAGCAGAGTATGTTGCTGGTACAGAGGCTAGTAAAGAAATGATTTGGTTACAAACGTTTTTGGATGAATTGGGTAAGAAGCAGGATTTGGGCAGGTTATACATTGACAGCCAGAGTGTCATACCTCTTGCAAAGAACTTTGCATTTCATTCCAAGACTAAACATATATAACTCAAGTACCATTTCATATGGTCAACATTGGGAGATGGAAAGTTGAAGCTGGAAAAGATACCCACTAGCCAGAATCTTGTAGATATGCTAACAAAAGTTGTAACCAAGGAGAAACTGAAATCTACTCAGTTTCAATTGGTCTTCAAGTATGATGAAGAAGACAAGAAATAGATGGGTCCAAAGTGGAGTCATTGTCTAGAAAATGAAGCAGCGGTGGAGTCACTATAATCAGTCTCCAAGTGGGAGATTCTTAGGTGTGGAGTGTGATTATCTTATGTATAAAAAGGTTTCAATCGGATGTATACCCCAGGAAGACTGTACACCCCTCCACATGGTCGGGTGCAGGGGGGAATTGCGAAAGTCTAGTAATTTCTAGTCAACCTAGGTCATTCCTTAGGTGGATGATCTGATGGTAGAAGTAATTTTTAGTTTAGGGTTTTTTGCCCTAGAAGGAAACTCCTCACTATATATGAGGGAAGTTTATTGTGTCTATATATATCTGTATTCTAAGTGAGAAAGAGAGAGGAGATTGAGAGTGAAGAGGATGTTACAGTGGATCTGTTGTAGTTTGTATCTCTTCAATTTGCTAGATAATATAATAAAAGAAGGACTGGCTGTTTCTCTGTGGATGTAGCCCAAATTGTGTGAACCACATATATCTGTGTCTCTCTTGTTTTATGTATTTTCTGTGCTTATATTTCTGCAATATTTTATGTGTTCCATTGCTCCATAATATATAATTTTCTAACATTGGATGCAGTGGAGGTATTTGGCAAGAATTTCCCTAAATTGTCCCTATTCCTATGAGGCATGAAAGGAAATGTTTTTGGGTTCGTTTTTGGAAGATTGTTTAGCAGGAAAGTACTTTGAAGAAATGAAATTACTGATTTGAATGAAAACTACAGACAAAGAAAAAAAAAACTACTTGCTGAATTGAAATTATACTTGCAAATTAAATTGCTAATTGAATGAAAACTACTAATAAAAACACTACTTGTTGAAATTAAATTCTACTAGTAGAATAGAAGATAATGACAAATGAAAGAAAGGAAGCTACTCGATTACTTTTGGAGAAATAAACTAATGCAAGAAAATTGAGGATAAGAAATAGAAGAAAAGAAAGTTGGAGACTAGAAATAGAAGAAAGTAGTAATCACATTCTACTTTGACACCTCCCTAGCAATGATGCCAAAAAGTGATGAGGCTAGGTATTGCAACGACAATGTTGCAACTCACAGGGCTACCAACTTTACTTATCAACTCGAGATTCATACAAACTTGGAGGTGATAGTGCTATATGCACAAGTAAAAGTGAAGGTCCTCCTTGTTGTCATTGTTCATCTCGAAAGAGACCATAGGAGTTCCAAGCCAAACTTCTATAGGGTTATAAGAAGTTGGATTCTTTGATGGAAGAAGTGAAAATCTATTCTAAGAGAGAGCTACTTTACTATAGTAATGAAGAAAACAACATCTAATGGTAACTCACACCATAACCTAATTAACCATTTAAACAGCTATGCTAAGCATAATTGCTAAATCAAAACTAATCTAATTCTATTATCTAAGTTTCGGAAGTAAGGAGCATCAACCCTAAGAATGTGCAATCAAGGAAACTAAACTAATCTGGTGGCAATGTTTAACTAATATGCATAATAAAGTTTGGGAAAGAGTCAAGTGGAAGAGTAGTTGGAGGATGAAATCAGTGAAAGGAGGACGTAATGAAAGATGAGCGGTGGAGATCTTATCACAGGAGATTACGTAGATAGATGGGTGGCAGAGATATTATTGTGGGAAGTTTAGTGAATAGATGAATGAACAGGGTTACCGAACAGGATGAATGTTGAAGACCTTATCATGGAGACTTAAGTTAATAGATGGACAGACATGATTAATCGGAAGATGAGCGACAGAGATAAAAACATGTAGAATGATGGAGTGGGTTTCGTAGGCAATAGCAATTTCTTGTGCGCCCTCAAAGTTCTAAGTTGTATTTCAAAATTTCACACGAATAGCCTAAGTGAGTAACACGTAGCATGAGAAAACCGCTTTTCTCATGTGCTCTCAAGCAGATAATGGTCGTGCAAGAATCTGCACGAGATTGTGCAATAGCCATCAGATCAGGCTAGATAGATCAACGGTGGAGATTGGAGCACATAAAGTATTAAGGTGACATGATAGTCATTGGATCAAGAGATAGATTGACGGTGGAGAATGGAGCACATAAAATAGGTGGAATACTTCACGCACGATGGTCATTGGATAAACTAATGAATCAAACAGTGATTGGTCAGGTTTGTTGTGGCTCGGACGATAAGGAAATTATGCATGAAGAAAGTCCTAAAGGATATTTCAATGAAAACAACAAAAACTGATGAGGGTGAGGGTGGATCGAGAGTGATGGAAAAATATGACAGTGAAATGAAACAAGTAACTGCATCAAACAACAAACTCCAAGGCTCATGCAAGAACTAGAAACCTATGTTTTTGGGGTTCCTAAGGGGTCTCTTCCTCAAGTCACGGTCCCAGAGGGAGGAGGTGAGGCTAAGACACCTATGGACAACCTTACGGTGATCATTTTGTCCTAGATACACTGCTAATTGAAAGAAAGCACAAATGGAAGTAAACTAAAGCACAATCAATCTACTCTACACTAGTGTAATGGGAATGCAACTACTTAAGTAAATGAACAATTAAAACATAAATCTATGCTATATTGCTATAATGAAAATGTAGCTACTTAAGTAAATGAACAATTAAACCATGAATCATCTACTCTATACTACTGTAATGGAAATTCCGCTACTTAAGAAAATGAATAGAAAAATAGGAACCTATGCTATACTACTGTAATGGAAATGAAACTACTTAAGAAAATGAACAAAAAACCAGGAATCTATGCTAGCATACATGTACAATAAAGAGGATCTTTGGCTGCTTGGGTTGGACCCTGACCAAAGAGCTTCATCCCTCTGATTTAACTCAGTGTTGGCTCAAAACGAAACTCATTCTTATTATCAAAACCATGGATTACATAACAAACTGTCACAAGTCTTGCAGCTCAGAAATAAAGTAGAGTTTTACAGTAAAAATCCCAAATCCTTCTGACGTCCTAACCCTCTCTACTTATACATCTGAAGTCTTCAATGAATTCCTTCAAATTAGGGAGGCTTGGCTCCCAACTCAAGATAAAATGGTTTCTATCACTTTCACTTGCTCGGTTGCCTTCTAGTCCTCATGATTTGGTTTTTTGCACTCTGAGCTGATGGAGGAATATTCAAATGGAGGGGTAGAAAATGAGTAGGATTTACCTCTCATAATTCCTCTCGCTTGTCCTATTCGAGTTTTTACCAAGGTCTTTGTCATAGTTCCTTGCATTTATCCTTTGTTTTATCCTTTATTCTTGCATTAAATGCACATTAGATCACAAAGAAAAATATTCAACTCTAACTCATCTCAGAAACAAAATATGATCAAAATTATGAAATACGTTGTGAGAATAGTTGGTTTGACTAAGCTAGGAGGTGAATTAAGGCCAATTAAGGCCCATATAATTACCCAATGATGAGGCTTATCAAAAGGCAACCAAGTTCTTGGTTTTCACATCTAGGGTGCACTATTATGCCACTTGGGGCTCCTATTTGTTCCTTCAAGTGAGTGTTCTAGATGATTTGGGAGGCATTCAACATTCAAGTTATTGGACATTTTAGAGTAGAGAAAATAGTGGTAGTGTTACAAAAGTATTTTTACTAGACGAACCTTTGACAGGATGTTGGGAACTACATCAAATCTTGCATTTCCTACACCATTGCAAAACTGACCATCAAGAAGCAAGGGATATATACTCTTATGCCTACTCCTAGTCAGCCTTGGGAATTCATCGCCATGGATGTGTCAGGTGTTTCTTCTACAAATCATGGTAGCCACTGTGTTTCTGTGGTCACTAACAGATTCCCTACGATGACCATTTTTGTGGCCGGAAAGAAAAGTATCACATCAAAAGCCATTGTTAAGATCTTCTCTGAATGTGTGTGGTTACACTTTGGTATCCCACAATCCATTATATCATATAGAGATAGTAGGTTGTTAAGTAAATTTTGGTCAAGCCTATGGTCGATGTTGGATACCAAGCTCACTAAGTCCACATCCTTCCACCCCCAAACAGATGGCCAAACAAAGGTCATCAACAAGATGATTGTGCACATTCTATGCATGTAGAACTTGAAGCATCCACACACATGGGATGAAATTATCCCCTATGTCTAGTGTAGTTACATCAAAGCTCTCCATAGGTGAATGGGCCACAACCATTTTTAGTGGCTTTGGGATTTTAGCCACTATGTCCCATTGATGTGGCCATGTCATTTGCAGTTACTCAGCTTGATTTGGCTCATGTCCATGCCAAAGTTGATAGGGACAACAAATTCATTGAGTGTGTTCAAAACATATTCTAATAGCTCCATGACATATTGGACAAAGCCAATCCTAAGTATAATCAGCATCATGATTACCATCAGGTGCCCCACAAGTTCTAGGTGAGAAGGAGAATCTCGTTGGGCTCCAAAGGAAAATTTTCCCTCTCTGATATGGGACGTAGACCATCACCAAGGATATATGTAAGAATGCCTTTGAGCTCAACATTCCATCATTCCATGTCCTACACCCACTATTCAATGTGGACCAACTCCGACCATACTTCACCCCATTGTTGGACACATCCGGCGTTATTGAGTAGTTGACACCAACATAGATCAATCCTAGTTGCACTAAAGAAGACACAACTGAGAGGATCATGGATACACAGATAAATAACACTAACCACTAGAGGATCCATCTATATTGATTTTTCAAAGCAAGCCGACACCTTCACCAGGGAATATGGTTCGTGAGGAATCAGGTTCAACAAAAATTTTCTCATCTTATGGAGGCTCTGCACACAATGGGGACCTTTTCTTCCTAAGGGGGGAGGACCGATCTATGTGGATATTGATTTCCACCCACCTATTCCACCTAGATGGATATTTAGTTTCATTTATTTCCTTGATTATAACAATATTTATTATTTTTAGCATATTTTCGGGCCCTGAACTTCCGAACTTGTTTTGATCCCTTAAATTGCATTTTTTTATATCTGTAGCAAGCTATGTTCACCTATGAAAAATCCTATTGTACTCAGAGATTTATTTCCAACGTGATATAGTACACACCAAACAAAGATCATATGACCAATGATCCAAAATGGATCTTGGAAAAACCTCTTAAGTCTTCAATTGTGTCTAAAATGGGAAAATATGTTTCAATTTCCTGCATTGTATTGCAACCTTTTATCGCACCAGAGAAATATCTGTTTAAACCATGAAAAACATAGTATAGCAGCAAAACCTTCATCGCATTCCATATATATATATATGTGTGTGTGTGTGTGTGTGTGTGTCTATATATATATATATATATATATATTACAATGGAGCTTCATTATCACATCGGGGAAAAAACCAAAGCGAAGTGTTAAAAGACCATGGCCTTGACGAATTGTGACAACGATCAATGTGATTTAACGAGGGTTGTTAATCAAGTGCGTAGATCAACGGTCCAAATCATCTAACATATCACATTGCATGGAACCAAAGGGAAGTTAAAACGTGTGTATATTGAATACTCGGAGACCACAGAATCGAGGGATCTCATCATCCAACGAATATCATGTGCTAATGTAATCATATTTTAATTAAGAAATTGGACCCAAACTTTAATATATTGGGAGTTTATAATTCCCATCCGATCCATAAAGTTTCTTAAGTGTCAGGCAAGTTGTTCACCCAAAATCATTGTGGACCATCAGATCCACTATGTGTAGATCAACAACGAAAGACTATTGAGCAGGTTTTTTTTCGTCGGGAAGACATCAACCGTCGATCTGATGATGGAAAAACAACGATGGAGATTTAATCGCATCACAACATGGACAAAGGAAGGACTTACCAGGGGCTCGAGACATTGCGATATGTGATCACTGATCGCAATAGTGCATCACAGGGGGCCTATGCCACATACGAAATGAGATAAAGCTGGACCGACAAGAATTATAGAGGCAGATCTATAAAATTTGGAGTCTGATAATAAGTGCTTTTCCTATGTATTTTTGTGTGTTCCTGTAACGGACCAAATACAAAGGGATTATGACCATAGCACTTGTGACTTGTAATAGCGATACAACAACAGACTCGATAGGATTATAGGTTGGATTCAATATCATTTGAAGTCCGTCTTGGCAGAAAATATCACTATGTTGGTGTATTTTTTTGTGTAAACAGAGAAACGTATTCCTAGGGAATTCACCCATGCCAGTGGTCCTTTCCATTTGAAAAAAGGTGGTTTCCATACCTTAGAGAATTTTGCAATGATGGTTAAACGATCAAGAAGGAGGTGAATGCACAACAACCGGGAGCCAAAGAGCTCGAAGAGGGAAGGTGAACAGATAGAGCAGAGAGGCTTAAAAGTAATTCTAAGGCAGATAGAGAGTAGAAGAGAGCGGAAGAGAAAGCAGAAGACAAAGAGCAAGAGGTAGAAGCTGTGTACGCTTGTAGACTTAAGGATTTCGAGGGAATCCCTATGTTTTTTCACTATTGTGTTGAGACTCTATTCAAGCTCACACTTGTAATCACCCACTCTTCAAGACATAATATAGAGGTAGACACTGAAAGCTGGACCAAGAGATGTAGCCAGGAAGTCTAGTGAACTCCTTGATTGTTTGTTGTGTTGATGTGTGTATTTATTATGTCCATTATCTATATTATTCGCAATTGTTTCAATCCATTGCACTAAATAATATAGGCATTCCTGCACATGAGTTTGTAATACCTTAATATTGATTTAGGATCTCATTTTCAGATCAAGTGGTATCACAACATTTGGTTTCGGTTTTGTTAAGGTTAGACAAGCTTTTGATGGATTTTGAATGCTAACTATATTAAAGCTCAGACTAGGAGAAGGAGAACTTGTTGAAGCTAATCCAGAGATTGGAAGTCTATTCTCAGAGGAGAATGGCAGAAGAAACTCCATTGGGATTATAATCTTAGTTCATGGACAATTTTATGGCCATGCAAGACATGGTGGAAGAGGTGTATCTGGAGTTTAAGAAGGGTCAAGGTGAAAGCACTTCAACACCAAAACTAGACAAAGGAGTAGAGGAACCTTTTCTAGTTGCCCCTCTAGAAGGAAAAAGGAAAAGGGAAATGCCTCATCCACCATCTCCTCCATTATCACCTTCATCATCGTCATCATCTTCTAGCTCTTCTAAGAAGAAGAAGAGAACTTCCTTAATCAAATTAGATTTGAAGTTTGATTTGCCAATTTACGATGGAGAACTCAATGTAGAAAAGCTAGATAATTGGATAAGACAAGTTGATGTCTATTGCAGGGTACATAATGTTGATTCAGAAAGGAAGAAGATTCAGTTAGCGAGCCTTCGACTTGGAGGAATTGCACTAGTATGGTGGGAAGGAAAAACACAAGCTGATTTGCAAAAACATGGTAAAATCATTTCTACCTGGAATGAATTTATTTCTACTATCAAAAAGTAAGTGTATCCTTTAGCTTACATGCAACAGGCAATGATCAGTTGGAAAAATCTTCATTAGTTGAAAGGTCAAAGTGTACAAAGCTATACTCAGGAATTTAGAAAGAGAGCTTTAACTCTAGGTATATCATTAGATTCACCTGAGACCTTATTGAAGTATATAGGAGGTCTTCATAACTATTTAAAGCATACTATTCTCATGTTTATTCCCACTATCTTAAATGATGTATCAGTTCAAGCCACACATCTAGAAGCTAAAGGTAAGAATGTAAACCCAGAGGGTGGGGGAACATATAAATATTCTGTAAGCAAGAGGAAGGAAAAGAAGAAACTGAAATAGAAGGAGAGGAAAGCAAACATTGTACAGAAGGATAAACCTTCATGCACTCATTGCAAGAAAGAAGGACACGATGAGGCACACTGTTGGTTTTTGCATCCAGAACGGAGACCTAAGAAGTTTGATGGAAAGAAGAAAAGGAGTGTTGCTGCTATTCCATTGAAAAGGAATGTTGCTGCTATTTAGCAAGACTTGGGATCAGATTCTGGCGATGAAGCAACAGTTATAGCCACAGGTATTAAAGGTAAAGATTCTGAAGCATCCACAAATAATTATGCATAATCTGTTAATAATGAAAGTAATGAGAGAGAAAGAAATGAGATGTTTTGTATTAGAGTGATTTCTAAGGATAATAAGATTGATACTTTATTTCATAGTCGATCACAAGTAAATTTGATTTCTGAAACAATTGTAAAGTTGGGATTACAAACAAAATCCCATGAGAAGCCATATCCATTAGGTTGGGTGTATGATAAAATAAAGCTACAAGTAACGAGACAATGTAAACTTAGGTTTTCTATTGGATCAAAATTTTTAGATGAGGTTGAGTTAGATATAGTTTCATTGGATATATGTGGTATTGTTTTGGGAAGTCCATACTTGTATGATAGGAAAGCTATTTTCTATAGAGCTGAGAATAGGTATCAAATCACTAAAAATGGAATAGAATAATTGTAAGAGCTCATAAACTCAAAGATAACTATTCTCTCATAAACTCAGGACAGATGAAAAGAATTGTGAATTCAAGTAAGCAGTTTTTACTAATGGTTGTAAAGGCAAAGGATCCTGAAAAATCCAATGCATTTGAAGGATGTGATTTTAAACAGAAAGTTGATTTAGTTAAAGCTGTTTCAGAGTATGATGTTATATTTCAAGAACCAAAAGGTCTGCCACCCAAACAAGAAATAGTACATGATATTTATTTGTAGCAAGATGCCCCATTACCTATCTTTGGAATGTATAGGTTGTTAGCTTTAGAGAATACAGAGATAAAGAAGTAGGTACAGGAGTTGCTCGATAAAGGGTTTATACGACCAAGCACATCACCATGTGGATCTCCAATCGTGTTGGTGAGAAAGAAAGATGGTTCGTGGAGAATGTGTATTGATTATAGAGCACTAAGTAAAATAACGATCAAGAATTGTTATCCTCTTCCTCGTATTGATGATTTATTAGATCAATTGAAATAATGAGTTTACGTTTCCAAGTTAGACTTGTGAAGTGGTTATTAGCAGGTCAGGGTTGTAGAATAGGATGCATGGAAGACTTCTTTCAAGACAAACCAAGCACTGTATGAATGGTTGGTTATGCCTTTTGGCTTAACTAATGCTCCTGCTACATTTATGAGAGTTATGAATGATGTACTCAGACCTTTTATTGATGACTTTGTAATTATTTATTTAGATGACATTCTTGTTTTTAGTAGGACATGGGAAGACCACGTAAAGCACCTAAAGCAGACTTTAGATGTTTTAAAAAGAGAAAATGTCTATGTAAAACTGTCAAAATGTGAATTTGGTAGAACATCTTTAAATTATTTGGGTCATATGGTAGGGGGTGATGAATTGAAGATAGATCCTTCTAAGGTTGAAGTCATTGTGAATTGGCCTGAGGTTAGGAGTTTCCTAGGGGTATCACAATAATGGAGAAAGTTTATTGCTAACTTTTCTTTGATTGAAGCTCCATTACATGCTTTAATAGGATTGAAACAGGTGTTTAAGTGGGGAGGAAAAGAGTAGAAAGACTTTGACACCTTAAAAGAGAAAATCAGTACAACACCAGTACTAGCACTGTCAGATCTTCAACATCCATTTGAGATTGAGATAGATGCCAGTGACTATGCCATGGGTGCAGTGTTGATGCAACACAAAAAACCCATGTGCTATCATTCTGAGACATTTACTTCTACAGTAGTTAATTATCCTACATATGATAAAGAATTGTATAAATTAGTACAAAGTGTGAAAAAGTGGAAACATTACATAATGGGTAAAGAAACAATCATACATATAGATCATCAAACACTGCAATATTTGCATTCACAAACTAAATTGCAGCAATCAACACATTATAGGTGGAAGTGTTTTCTACAAAAATTTCATCTTGTCATCAGATAGAATAAGGGCATAGACAATAAGGTTGCAGACATGTAATCAAGACCAATCAAAAATGCATCTACTATACTTAAGCATAATTCAGTAATGCATGAAAGTTACATTGAACAATATGTTCAAGATGTAGATTTTAAAGATGCATATGCAACTTTAAGTCATGGAAAGCAAGTAGAAGAATTGGATTATTATGTAAAGGACCAACTCTTATATCATTTGGGAAAGCTATGCATTCCACAAACTGAAACAGTTAACATAATTTGAGAAGCACATACTTCTCTCATATCGGGTCATTTTGATGTAAGTAAAACAGTTGCACAATTGCAAAGCTTTTGTTATTGGCCAAGAATGCATGAGATAGTTTCTAGATATATCAAAGGGTGTAATATGTGTGCTACAAGCAAGCTCAGTAATAGAAAATTAGGCTTGTACACTCCACTTCCAATTCCTTCTCATCCTTGGGAAAGTGTTTCCATGGATTTTGTTGGGGCATTGCCAAAGTCTAGGAAAGGTCATGATTATTTGTATGTTGTTGTGGATAGGTTCTGTAAAATGTGTATTTTGATACCATGTAACAAGTAGGTTACAACTGAACAAACAACAAAGTTGTTATTTCATAATGTATGGGTTCATTTTGGGTTACCCACTTCTATTGTATCTGATCGAAATTTTCAATTTGTTGGGAAGTTTTGGTCAAGTTTACGGGAGTTTATGGACACCAGGATGAAGAAGAGCACATCATTTCATCCACAAACAGATGGTCAGGCAGAAGTAGTCAATAGGATAGTGATCCAGTTGGTCAGAGGCTATTGCAACAAGCACCCCAAGCTTTGGGATGAGCATTTGTGTTAAGTGCAACATGCTTACAACTATGCCAAGCACTCTTCTACTTAGAGATCTCTTTTTGAGACTTGTTTTGGTTTTATGCCAAAGTCTCCCTTGGATTTTGTCTTTGGTAAAGACATAACAGTTGATGGACACTATGATGTGGACAAAGCAACCAAGTTCACTGAACAAATCCAGGAAATGCATTAGGCAGTACAGGAATAACTATAAAGAAGTCAAACTAAGTACAAGGCAAGACATGACAAGCATCGAGTTGAGCATAGTTTTCAAGTTGGTGATCAAGTCTAGTTGTACATCAACAAAGACAGAATGCAAGGTGAAGGTAAGAGGCTAAAACTAGTAAGGTATGGACCTTTCAAGATACTTGATAAAATTGGTGAAAATTATTTTCGCCTTGATTTACCATCTTATATATAGATCTATTCAATCGTTAATGCAGAAAACTTGAGATCGTATGAACCATCAAAGATTGAACATCCTGAAGAGAAAAGTCAGTTGCCTTCTATTGAGGATATGTTGCCTGAATATCTCAATGAGTTACAAGAAGACACAATTCTGGATAGGAAGGTGAGAACTATGAATCGAGGGGATGTTGAGTAGCTGAGAATGGGACTCAAAGGTTCAAATCCAAGAAGAGCTCGATGGATGGAAATTGGACAAGTGCGGGCACAGTATCCTCACTTGCTCAAATGCTAAAACCAACTTTTGCTGGTCCAAAAGATTTTTAGTGGGAAGGCGTGATCCAAAATGGATCTTGGAAAAACCTCTTAAGTCTTCAATTGTGTCTAAAATGGAAAAATATGTTTCAAAGTCTCGCATCGTATCGCAACCTTTTACCATACTAGAGAAATATCTGTTTAAACCATGAAAAACAGAGTATAGCAGCAAAAACTTCATCACATTACACACACACACACACACACACACACACACACACACATATATATATATATATATATTACAATGGAGCTTCATTATCGCATTGGGGAAAAACCAAAGCAACGTGTTAAAAGACCGTGGCCTTGAGAAATTGCGACAACGATTAGCACAATTTAACGAGGGCCCTTGATTAAGCATGCAGATCAAAAGTCTAGATCAACTACCATATCACATCGCATGGAACCAAAGGGAAGTTAGAATGTGTGTATATACCCACAGACTATAGGATCGAGGGATCTCATCATCCAATTTATATTGGGTGCTAAAGTAATCAGACTTTAATTAAGAAATCGGACCCAAACTTTAATAGATTGGGAGCTTATAATTCCCATCGGGTCCATAAAGATGGTTGATTATCGGGAACGTTGCTCACCCGAAATCGCTGTGGACCATCAGATCCACTAAGTTTAGATCACCGACGAAGGATTGTCGAGCAAGTTTTGTTTGGTTGGGAAGACATCAACCATCGATCTAGTGGTGGAAGACCAACGACAAAGATTTAATCGCATCGCAACATGGCCAAAGGAAGGACTTAGCAGGGGCTTGAGACATTGTGATATGCGATTTCCAATCACAATATCACATCACAACAATACAAAGGAGTGGGGCCTATGCCACATGTGACATGCGATAAAGCAGGACCAACAGGAATTATAGATGTAGATGTATAAAATTTGGAGCCTGATAATAAGCGTTTTTCTTATGTATTTCTGTGTATTCCCGCTATGGACCAAATACAAAGGGATTATGACCGTAGTGCTTGTGACTTGCGATGGCGATACAAAAATGGACCCAATACGATTATAGGTTGGAATCAATATCATTTGAACTCCGGCTTGGCGGAAAATCGCAGTATTTTGGTATATTTGTTTATGTAAATAGAGAAATGTATTCCTGGTGATTTCACCCATGCCAGTGGTCCTTTCCATTTGAAAACAGGTGGCCACCATACCTTAGAGTGTTTTGTAATGATTGTTAAATGATCAAGAAGGAGATGAAGGGACAATGGCCAGGAGCGAAAGAGCCCGAAGAGGGAAGGAAAACAAAAAGACCCAAGAGGCTTAAAAGCAACTCTAGGGCAAACATAAAGCAGAAGAGGGCAAAAGAGAAAGAAGAAGATAGAGAGCAAGAGGAAACAACTATGTACTCTTGTAGACTTGAGGATTTTGAGGGAATCCCTATGTTTTGTCACTCTTGTGTTGAGACTCTATTCGAGCTCACACTTGTAATCATTTGCTCTTGAAGACAGAATATAGAGGTTGACATTGAAGGCTAGACCAGGAGACATAGCTAGGAAGTTTGGTGAACTCCTTCATTATTTGATGTGTTGATGTGTGTGTTTATTATGTCCATTGTCTATATTATTTGCAATATTTTTGATCCGTTACACTAAATTATATATGCATTCCTGCACATGAGTCTGTAATACCTCAATATTGATTTAATATCTCATTTTTAGATCAACCAAGTTATGACCTCGAGAAGTTGGCTACCCAAATAACCGCAATGGGGCCTAAAAACTCTTGGCATTCCATCTCCTGGGGTTAGGGTTTTGGTTTTTTAAGGTTTTCCCTTATTGTTCAATAATAAAAATTCCCTTGAGCCTCATTATCACACAGTTCAAAGGAATGTGGCTACCGCATCTCTTCCCAAAGATAAGTTACCATCGCCCAAGCTATTTTATTTCCATTTTGTATGTAAGCATATTTCAGTTCTTTCATATTAATGAAATGAGGTTTTATTTCTACTACATCTGAGTGCTTATGCTTTTATCTGTATTTTGTTTCATTCTAGTTAAGTCTTGATCACATTTTCCACTCAATCTTAATCATAAGGACTACAAGAGCAGCAGTGATGAAGGAACGATGAAAATTTTCCATTAAGTAGAGAGTCACACTTTCCACTTAGTCTTAATTCAAAGGAATATGGGAGCAGTGATGACAAAGGGAAGAATGAATAATTTCTAGTAAATAGAGAGTCACATTCTCCACTTAGTCCTAATCCTAAGGACTATGAGAGAAGCACTGACAAAGGGCGGGATGAATAATTTCCAATAAATAGAGACTCACCTTGTCCACTTATTCCTAATTCTAAGGATTAAGATGGTAGCACTGACGAAGGGTAGGATTAAGATGATTAATCATATTATCCAATTTAGTATTTCAAAAGCATAGATGATGATAGTGAACAATTTCCTGCAGGTGAGGATGGTAATGAGTATTTTCCAAGCAATGATGGTGATGAATTTCCTACCTATGTTCAAAATGATCATAGTGAGGATAATATTCATCCTAACGATGATAAAAATGCTTATAGAGAGGATGATGAAATGATGAAGATGTTTGCAAGAAATATTGTATCTAGGATTAGGAGCAAACATTTTCATATCAATCCAACATATTCTAGTTATACAAGGGGTAGGACAAAATATCTCATGAGAAGAAGTTCTATTAGTGATCTAATTTCAAGTGAATGTTGTCAAAATATTGCTTGAAGCATATCGATTTCAAGTTTGCATTGGAGAAAAGGAAGATATATTTTTCAATGAATAAATGCATGAAAAATTCATATTTAGTGGGGTGCATGAAATCTAGTTTTTCATATTATTATTATCATATTTGGTCTTTTCTTATCTATAGAAAGGCTTTCAAAATGCTTTATTCAATAGGTAATTTTCGTCTGTCAAGAATCCAAGAAAATTTGGAGAACGATCCCACATTTTATTCAGAAGTACATCATAGACGAGCATTTGTGCCATTAGAAAATATTGTAATTGCATGGATGAAATAATTATTTTCAAAGCATGGAGAGTGTATACCAAATAGAAACACAATACATATAACCAGATAATTTTTCAAGACGAGAAATCTACAACTTATACAAAGAATATGCAGAAGGTGTTGAGGGAGATGGTAATTTTATTACATATCAATATTTTGTGAAGATATGGAGGAAAGAAATCCTCAATCTCTATATACCTAAGAAGACAAAAATAGGGGCTTGCAGTACATGTCCTTCACTTAAATAAACAAGGGATAAATGTCAACGGGCAAAAAAAGGTAAGCATTCATAACATTTGTTTTTAAATTGTATAGTTATCCACTATGAAAATGTATTTATTAATAGTTGTATTTTATGTTATATGTAGATTCCATTGTCAAAGCGCTAGAAGAGCATCACGATCAGGATGTTATCACTTTGATAATTCTTTTGAAGTAAAAAGAAAGAAAAACCAAAGGTAACCACAAACCGCTTTTGGAGATCAAGACCTAGCCTTCTTGATGCTCAGAGAGGGCTCTTTCTTTAAAATTTAATTTTGTTTTAGTTAAGATGTTTTTAGGTTAGTTATGATTGTTCAGGGGCTTTTTAATTTGTATTTGAGATTGGGTGGTTGGATCTCTTAGACATATGGATATAATGATGTCTTTTAAACCATTGGGATATGGAGTCAAACAGTAAGGAAACAAAACTAGATTAACTCACTGAAGGGAGTGTTCCAAGGGCAAGAGAACATAGTGGTTTACAGATCTTTGAGATAGAGGGGTGAAAGGATTTCACTCAGGGTGAGAGGGTAGTTAAGGGTTCTCAGACCTGGATAATGAATGAGGAATGAAGGGATAATCAATATTCAAGGGCAATTAAGAATCCTTTAACCTAGATAATCAAGAAATTAATCTAAACCAAAGAGAAATTAATAATTATTTAATTTAGATATTAGCAGAAAAAATTTAAATGTATAATTGTTAAGACATAGTGTAATTAAACAAGTTTTGAAGTATTATTCTAGCTATAACATTTAGATTGAGAAACAAATTAAAGATTATGAATAACTTTGAGAAAAATAACAATAACACATGAAAATACTTATCTGAAATTTGCTCCACACATGAATCTTTGGAAATATCTGATCTTTATTTATGAATCCAGCTTGTTGACTCAGTAAATGATACAATAACCTTCTAGGTATTCTGATTGAACAATCTATAGAAATGTCTGATAGAATCCACCCAACATCAAATGATGAAGTATTTATACAAATTCTAAACTGAAATATCTTGAAAAAATATCAAGATTGGTTTTGCAAATATCTCAAAATGTTTTACATCAATAGAACTTAAATAAAGGACACTCGAAACCAATGAATCTATTTGGCACTATATTTATGGATTGATGGTCACAAATAAGAGAAATTCTAATTTTATAGCAACTCCTAACTGATGATGAGGCTTCCAAGTCACTTACTACCTCCTTCCTTTGTGCATTCTGCCCCAGAAATTCAACAAAATTAGGGTCCAACGATACCTTTTCATATCTCAATCTGAGATAGATATGTAAAACATGAAAGAGGTTATTGTAGATAAGTATGTTGTTAAGATAAATGTCGTTTTGTTTCCCAAATTTCAGCTCCAGCGGTTAATAATATGCTCTGCAAAAAGATGTCAAAAACAAGAATTTGCACAGTCTGAAACATAAGTTCTGAAGATATGCATTTATATCCCTGTTTGTAATACTCGTGTAAAATGTGAGATAGGGTTTTTTAGATTGGCCTTTTTGGAACACAAACCTCCTTCAGTTTCTCAAAATGCATCTTGGATTGGCCACAATAGTTTCTGCAAAATTATGACTTAAACATGAAATTTTTGGAAAATGTACCATTTCTGCTTTGATTTCATCTTTTAACCTTAATTTTCTTTTAACTATTTTTACCTTTACTTTGGATAAACTTAATTTTTGCTAGTGAAAATGTCTTCATCTCTATTTAACCCTTATTTCCTCCATGTTCACTTTTACTATTTACCTTGACTGCTATGGTTTTTCATCTATCTTCACTTTGATTTTTCAATCTGATACACTTTTACTAATACGCATTCATCTGATACACTTTTACTTTCATGACTTGTCAATATCCTTTACTTTGTTTTTATTTTTACTATACATTTTAACATTTTACGGTGTATTTCAACATTAAATTATTTAGTTTTTTATATGTATCAGCATATGGCAATGTGAAGAATATTAACACGCTAATAACAAACTCACACTCATCAAATAAATATGAAAAATATAAAAAAAACTAGACATGAAGGAAAAAGCCTCAACCTTACAACATTCCGCACATTCTCCTTCTCATTATTAAAATAATGTCTATGATACATATAAATACATGAGGAATTTGTTTGAAGATAGTGAATCTATCTTGAACAAACTTGGTTGAGAAAATATCTCAACAACACACTAATCTAGGAGCCTAACTAGTTGGAGAAAATCTCTCAACCAACTAACCCTAAACTGATTCCTAACCATGAGGAACAAACTCAATCTAGAAATGTAGGATTAAATCCTAACTTTCATGATTTTAATTACTTTAATTATTCGGACTTAGAATTGTTTTTAATGTGATATTGAGGCTAACATTCCCCCCTGAATGATAAGTCCAAATTGATAACCAAGAACCATCTTCCAAGTTATCATGCTAAAACTGTTGATCCTCAAAAATATTTGCCTAAAAAACCACCAAAGCTTGATGCTGAAAAAACTCAAATCTGAAGAGAACATCAATCAACTGTATGTCTGATTCATTTCTGAATGTCGCTTGAAAACTCCTTCACATGCCAAGATGTAAAAGGATCCAACTCTCCTTTGCTTGAAATCAACAACTTGTGTCCACTAACAAAATACAGAGAATGCCCACTGGCTGATGACGTTGAAAAACAACTCATTGTTTCTTTTGTTGTGTTTGAAAAATGCCCATGGATGACTTTTCTATCAATCACCCACTGGCGAATTTGTTGATGCTCACTCGCTGATGAAAATTCCCACAGGCTTCTTCACTGATGTTGTCGAGACTTTCAATCTGACAACCACCATCAATTTAATTGACATTTCCCCCCCTTTATCAGTTGAAAGGAGAGACAATTATTTTCACTTGATTTCTGAACTCCCCCCCTTCAAGTGTAGGAGAGTTTCACTGGTGTAATCCCCATTTCATCTACACGAGAGTACCATCTTCATTTTTACTGTTGGCTGCAATATGTGTGAATGAATGCGATTGTAAAACTTATACAATCTTTTGATAGTGGATGACTATTCCTAGGGATCAATCCATGAATAATCGATCTTTAATCTGCTTGATTATTGTTGCTTGCTGCATTGTGTTCATGAATGATTTGACTTGCCACAATGGTGACAAGGATGGAGATCAAAACACTCATCTTCTAGATGATCGGTTCTTTGACTATGAAGGCATTTTGGTTTGACTGCAACTTTAGTTTGTGCGCGTTTGTTTGTATGCAACTTTATCATGGCTTGTTGATGTTATTTGATCAAGAAACCTTGCATTGATGAACTGGATTGGCTTAGAATAATCAGGTATATGAATAATCAGGTATATGCAAGTTATTTTCATCCTTTTCATATCCTAATCCTCGTCGATTTTTTTTTACTTTGAAGTTCCTCCCATGGCTTGATGATTGGTTTGGTAGAAAGTTGAACTGGAGCAAGGACCATTTCGACACTTGAAGTTGGTTGGATCAGTGACTTGGAATCAACATCTTTATCTTCATCTGTATGGATGAAAGACTTGGAAACATCACTCTTTTTTTGAAACTCATCTCTTTGAAGTTGCGACTCCAATTGAAGAAACTCAATCATTTCATGTGCATGCTGAAGATGCGCTTGAATATCAGGAAGAGTTATTTTGATGATATTCACCATATCACCAGCTGATGATAAAATCAAATTGTTAAGAATTTGGGATAGTTGAATGTGTGTTTCCATGTTAGATTTCTCACTTTGAATTCACGCTTTCTTGTACTATTTCTTATTGCCGATCAGTTAAACACTTGCTAGAGTTTTATAACTTGGTTTCTTGAACTCTGGATTTCACACTCGCTTGATGACGATCATTTTGCTTGAATGCTTCACTCACACTTTGTGGATGCTTTAATCAATTTTACATTGGCTAGTTTGTTGTAGATGTCGTGGCTTGAACTTTTTGTTGGCATTATGATACAGGTGTTGTCCTTGATGGAAACTCACTCAAAGGTATGATATAGGTGTTTTCCTTGGTGGAAAATCAATCAGAGGACAGATCTTAGTACAACAGGTCATGAGAGAGATATATGCAGGTTAGCCTTGATAAAAGTGCGTATACACGCGGGTGAGAAGACAAAAAGATGCGTATACGTACATATGCAGGTTCAAAGAAGGAAAGGCACATACATGTTGGAAATCTAAGTTTTGGTCCATGGTATTTAGTCCATGGTATTTTGGTATTCGTCCGTGGTATTTGGTCTGAAGTGTTGACCCTAGGTATTGGGACCAAGGTATTGGTTCTACATGGTTTTGGACCATGGTATTGAGAGAAGCCTAAACCTATATAAGGAGAATATCATCAGGCCGAGGGTGTAAGTGTGGTGACTCTCTGATGAAGTGGGAGATCTAGTATACTATTTATTGGTTTGAAATGCTTGGCTGGATCTGAATCAAGGCGGCTCCTATGCGGTTGATAAAGTTGGAAATTGCAGTGAAGGTATAAGTAATTATCTTTATATCTATACGTGGGTTCGCTCTGGTGAAAGAGCGTATACATGCTGGTTTGACATAGTCAAGTAGCGTATACATTATGAAATTTGATGTTTCATATTGTTGTTAGTTCTAGTGGTTGTTGTAGAGTTCTAGGCTCTGGTATGTGTTCTGGTAACTATGTTTTGATGAGAGGGTTTCAGTAATTCAAGTATTGGGTGATTTAGAAATTGATGATTGTATTGTAGTGGTGATTATTTCATATTTATGGATCCAGTCTGAAAATTTATGAAACGTGGTCCCTGGAAGAAAAGAGAAGGTTGTAGCCTTATCTAGGCCAACCCCTACGTACTAGTAGATCAGCTAGTACAAGAGCTAAGGGGATTGTAGCTCCCTTCCAGGAGAGTCTGGAGAATGAGAGAAGGTTGTAACCTTATACAGGTAGCAGCTTGCGTACTGGTATAAGACTGCACCAGTACAAGTACATTGTAAAAAGAAGTTTCTAATTAAAAGAAGATAGAGACGAATTGCAGCAAGCGTTTTCACCCACATTGGGTTTCCACCTTATATCATGTTGTTCATGTGTGCTTCTTGTGTGTGATGATCTGTTCTATTTATTGCTCCTGTTTACTATTCATATGGCTAATAATGTTCTGATGCACTCATTAAGGATCAACTAACTGAATCATAAGTTTACTAGATATACGCTTGTTGCACTACACACAGTTGCGTATACACGCGATTTTCCTTAACTAAAGTAGCGTTTATGAATCTTAATATTGAAATGACAAAGCTATATTGATTTGATAATACTGATTCACCCCCTCTTCTCAGTATTATTTCCAACAATTGGTATCAGAGCAGGTCCTTTAGAAGAAGCTTGATTGCTTGAAGGAAAGATCCATCAGAATGGGTAATCAAGAATGAGAGGCATCCATCAGGCCACCTATCATTGATGGGAGAAAATTTGTCTACTGGAAGATAATAACCACAACATATCTGCAGTCACTTGGAATGGATGTTTGGGGAATCGTGGAAGGAGGATACACATATCCATCAGCAATTCCTACCGATACAACAGAGAGAAAGCAATATGAACTCAATGCCAAAGCGGTTACTGTCTTATTGGGAAGTTTGTCACAATCATAATTTGTCAAGGTCATGCAGTTCAAATCAGCCAAAGAAATATTGGACAAAATCATTCTAAGCTACGAAGGAGATGAATAGGTAAAACGAGCAAAGCTTCAAACTCTCAGAATATGGTATGAAAAGCTTAAGATGCATAGTAATGAAAGCATAGCTAATTACTTCCTGCGTACAGATGAGATTGCTAATTGTATGAGAAATCTGGATGAAGAATTTAATGAATTTGTCTTAGTTCAAGATATTTTAAGATCCCTCTCTGCTAAATTTGATTCCAAAGTTCCTGCCATAGAAGAAAAGGAGGATCTGCAAAAAATCACTATGACGCAGCTTCACAGAATCTTAACTACTTTTGAGATGAGAAAAGGAGGACCATCAGATATGAGAGAAGCCACATTCGAAGTGTTAGAAAATGAATTAGGATACATTTTAGAAGGAGAATATGAGGTAAATTTTTTCAAGAATCTTGAACAGGGATCTAGAAGGTTCAAAGGTAAGCTACCTTACAAATGCTTTTCATGTGGTAGAGTTGGTCACTATGCTGCTAGATGCCCTCATAACAAAGGAAAGATGTCTAAAGAAGGTAATAGAAGTTATTATACCCATGATAAAAGTAATGACTCATACAATAGTGATGAATACATTAGACTTCTCATGGCATATGAAAATAAGGATGTAGAACTAGAAGAAGTTACCAGATTGAAAGAACAATTGGAGTCAGTAACCCGAGTAAGGGAGCAATTGTAGGATATAGTAAAAGATCAAAGCATAATAATTCAAAGACTTGAATCGAAGATCCTCTCTCTAAAGGAAGATCTTAAAGAATCAAAGAAGTAGAATGAAGAATCTCTTGAAGAACAAGAACATGAAGTAATCAAATTAAGGCCACAAGTGGAAGAAGGAAGAAAAGATGAAGAAAACATAAGGAAGCAGTATCTGGAAAAGGAAGAACAACATTAGGTTGAGGTAAGTATCTTAAAAAGAAAATTAGAAGAAAAGGATAAACGGTTACGACTTCAAGATAATACTAAGATTTTGGATGACATTCTTGGTAGTCAAAGATCCCCTACTATCAAAACTGGTCTTGGATTTTATGAATCTGTTGAAGGTGAATCTAGCTCACAAGGTGAGGCAAGGAACTTTAATGAGAATTCTAAAATGCTCAACAAGGATATGAGAGGACAACCTCATCAACGGCCAAGGAAAGAAAATCCTCAAAGAAAATCCTTTACTCCTATCTATGGAAGTGATAGACGATTATTTCCTCCATTGAATAATGTTGAATGTTATGTATGTCATAATCTTAGACATGTTGCAACCTGATGCAGAAGTAGAACGGTTCAAGATCGTCACACAAGATCATCGCATTCAAGGTACTTCAAAGGATATTGTTTTGCTTGCAATATGTTTGGCCACAAAGCAATTGATTGCAATAGAAGGAACATGAAACGTGTAAAATGTTATGCATGTAACAAGTTTGGACATAAAGCAAGGGAATGCAGGAGAAAAATTCAAACTCCAAAGCAAGAAGATTATACATTATCACAATTCCAAGTATTGAAGAAGACAAAATTAGAAACAGAAAGGTGTGACATAACTCAGTTAACTGACATAACAGATACAGGGGAAACTGAAAGTGTTGACCTTCAGTATTCCATCTTGCATACACTGGTATAATAAAGGTAATTTGCGTATATACGCAAATCATAGGCTGCATAATCACGTATATGGAGCTCTGAAGAAAAGTAGCAAAACAAACTTAGGAAATGGTTTGGTCATAGTATATGATGGTTGGCACAAGTTCTGGGGGAGCATATGCTTTGAATAATGCATTGTTGGCATTATGGTTAGAAGTCCTTGGTGATGATGCTTATCTCGTTACTGATTGAATGGATTACAGGTTAAGGTGCTTATGTTGTAGATCATATGATGTATGATAGTTGCTGAGAACTATCATGGTCTTGTTTAGGCCCTTCATCTTTGTGAGTTCATATGATGTATTTTGTTACCTCACTATGCATGGGATGGATGATGTAATGGTTCTTGTTGTTGAGTCATGTATAAACATTTCGTATATCCCCACTTGGTTGGGTGGATGAGTCTAAAAATTGTGTATTCCCACTTGGTTGGGAGATTGATGTCTAGAGTCATGTTATGCTTTTGTAGACCTTGCATGTGCTCAGGGGGAGCATGGACGGATTGGTACATCTTGGCATATACAAAGGGGGAGTTCAATCATAGATTTTAGTAGGTACTCATGGGAGTCTGGACAGTAGAGGGAGAAAACTTCTTCGTCTACCCTTTGCGCTTGATGTCAAAGGGGGAAAGTGACTTGGTATGGTGGTTGCCATCAAGTCCAAAGGGGGAGATTGTTGGAATTATGCTACAGGTGTTGTCCTTGATGGAAACTCACTCAGAGTTATGATAGAGGAGTTGTCCTTGGTGGAAAATCAATCAAAGGAAAAATCTTAGTACAACAGGTCAAGAGAGAGATCTACGCAGGTTAGCCTTGATAAAAGTGTGTATACACGCAAGTGAGAAGACAAAAGGACGCGTATACGTACATACGTAGGTTCACAGAAGGAAAGGCACGTACATGTTGGAAATATAAGTTTTTTTCCATCGTATTTATTCCATGGTATTTTGGTATTGGTCTATGGTATTTGGTCAGAAGTGTTGACCCTAGGTATTGGGTCCAAGGTATTGGATCTACATGGTTTTGGACCATGGTATTGAGAGAAGCCTAAATCTATATAAGGAGAAGATCATTAGGCCATGCGTGTAAGTGTGGTGACTATCTGATGAAGAGGGAGATCGAGTATACTAGTTATGGGTCTGAAATGCTTGGCTTGATCTGAATCAAGGAGGCTCCTATGCGGTTGATAAAGTTGGAAATTGCAGCAAAGGTATAAGTAATTATCTTTAGATCTGTACGCGGGTTCTCTCTAGTGAAATAGCATATACACGCTGGTTTGACATAGTCAAGTAGCATATACATTATGAGGTTTGATGCTTCAGGTTGTTGTTGGTTCTAGTGGTTGTTGCAGAGTTTTGGGCTCTGGTATGCATTCTGGTAACTATGTTTTGATGACAAGGTTTCAGTAATTCAAGTATTGGGTGATTCAGAAATTGATGATTGTATCGTAGTAGTGATTATTTTGTATCTATGGATCCAGTTTGAAAATTTATGAAACATGGTCCCTAGAAGAAAAGAGAAGGTTGTAGCCTTCTGTAGGCTAGCACCTACGTACTAGTACATCAGCTAGTACAAGAGCTAAGGGGGTTGTAGCTCCCTTCCAGGAGAGTCTGGAGAATAAGAGAAGGTTGTAGGCTTCTGTAGGTAGTAGCCTGCGTAGTGGTATAAGACTCCACCAGTACAGATACATTGTAAAAAGAAGTTTGTAATTAAAAGAAGATACGAATTGCAGCAGGTGGTTTTCACCCACATTGGGTTTCTACCTTATATCATGGTGTTCATGCATGCTTCTTGTGTGTGATGATCTATTATGTTTTAATGCTCCTGTTTATTATTCATATGGCTAATGATGTTCTAATGCACTCATTAAGGATCAACTAACTGAATCATAAGTTTACTAGATATACGCTTGTTACACTACACACAGTTGCGTATACACGCAGTTTTCCTTAACTGAAGTAGCGTATATGAATCTTAATATTGAAATGAAAAAGTTATATTGATTTGATAATACTAATTCACCCCCCCCCTCTCCGTATTATTTCCAACACTTTTCCACTTGATTTTGACACGCTCGCTTACTTGGTTATTTGAACGACACACTCACTTGCTTTGTTGTTTGAATGACATGCTCGCTTGGTTTGTTGGTTGAATGACATGCTCGCTTTCTTTGTTGTTTGAATTCACTTGCTTTAAACATGGGCTTGATTTGATGCTCACTTGAACTTGCTTGATTGATTACTGACACTTTGCACTTTCTTGAATGTACTCACAGAATGTGTTGATTTTAAAAAAGGAAGGGTGTCGAACACTATCGAAAATGCACCCAAGAGATAAATGAAAAGTTCAATCTTTATGACTCAGTTGAAGACTTACTTTAGTTAATGTATTCACCTTAACAATTCAAATTAGGTTGTCGGTTACAACCGAGAATGCACCCATAAAATTTAGTTAAAAAATGTTTATCTGCAAGTGATACAAAAAGTGTTGATGATGTTGATGTTGTCTTGGCTTGAAATTCTTGATCTTGTAGCATCCTTAACTTGATTGCTTTGATTACATGATGTGAAAAGTGCTTGTTGGAAAAATCATCTTTTCAAGTTGATGATATGACGATTTGTTCTTGTGTACTTAGGCTTGATTACAAGAGCTTGATTAAGTGTTTTGTTCTTATACTTAAGCTTGGTTATGTGCATGTAATTCGCTAACTTTTTTGTGTGCTACATGTCTACCATATTAGAAGGATACCACATGAAGGTTAGTGTCAAAACTAGACACAAAACAAAAACAATATCAAGAATGATGCCCCATCACAAACATACACATGGTGTACTTAATATCCCCTTATTCAATTTCAAGTGAATCTACAACACAATCACCACAAAAATTATGGTTATATTAATTATTGGAGTACATCATTCTTCAATGTCACAACTTTGTCATGGAAACTTCTCAATGAGAACATCACACTTGCAAAATTTGGAAGCAAATTGTCTTCAAAAACTGCCTACACTAACTCAATCCCTCTCAAAGTAAAATATTACTTTGAATTACAATAATGACTTTCACTTGTCACTCAAAATACAAAAAAAATCATTTCACCTTATTACTCCAAAAATATCTATGACCACTTATGTCTCTAAAAAAAATCACTTATAGCTCCACTATTACAAGCCAAAATATTCTGGAAACATTTAGTGATGTGATTGGAAGTCCGCAATATGTATCCCCTGAAGCACTTGCAAATTACGTTCTTGGTATAATTACCATAATTCAGCTAAATACTCAAAATCTGAATTTCAACATTGCAACATGGTATTTCTACATCTTTTTTGTCAACCAGATTTGCGCGGATACGGGGCGATTTGAGTGCCAGATATCAAATGACATAGTTCCACATTATTTTGGTTTTGAAAAATACAAACCACAAAAGAATTTCAACGACTCTTCATAGGTTTACTAGACCGATTGACTTCCTGGAAGGTATGCGTATGTCATAACAATATTATCTGTGAGTCAATATTTTCTCTAACGCTTGAAGTTCAAACAAAAAAACGTTATTTCCAAGAAATGAGGATGAGGATGAGAGTGCGCTTTGGAAATTGTATTCCTTGCATCACACTATTCTTTGCCACGTTATGGAATGTGGGTCATGGTAAACATTTCAATTTGGGGGTGCTAACATCTCTAGTGATTCAGAGTCAACAAAATTAGACCATGCTTATGGAATATTAGATTCAATGGGCATCATAAACTACAGCCTAACAAATGATCCAACGAATAAGGGAACTTCATGCATAGAAGCTAAAGAGATTTTACAGGAGAACAGAAATGGAGAGGTACAAATTTAACCTAGCTCATTGAGGAGTATCTAGAGTTTGATTTGTTTTGATGCACCTCGTTCTAAGTTCAGGCCAACTGATGTCTCTGTCTCATCTGGGTGCTCTAGTTGATACAATGGCGGCCATTAGAGATGTAGGTTTGAATGTTGTGAAAGCAAATGTGTTCTTGGACTCTTCTGGCAAGCACAACGCATTCTATATAAATCGATAGGACATAGGTAGGAAAGTGGATGATCTAGAATCACTAGAACAAATACGTATTACTAATATAAACAATTTATTGAAGTATCATCTAGAATATTATGTGCAATTGGCCTTGGGAGAGGCATTTGGGAGTATGCCCCCAAAAGAAAAGCCTGATGTGAATATTACTACACGTATACGTATATATGATGATGGTCCAAATCATAGTTTGCTTTACATTGGAACTGCTGATCGACCTAGTTTTTTGGTGGAGATTGTAAAAACAATATTTGATATAAGTGTAGCTATTGAATATGTCGCCACTTGAGAAGCCCTTGCAATATTAGAAAGTGATGGGATGATTAATTTTTCCGAGTCTTTTGACTCACTCTCTGCCATTTATCACGACAAAGCTGTCCCTTCACAACTCACTCTTTTAACAGTCGGCTACACCATGCATATGCTTCTCAAAAGGTTCTCCATGATAAGGCTATTTTCCTCATAGTGATTTATTCCAGTAGACTCCACTACATGGGTTGGGTTCTTTGTATACCTGGGCTTTCAACTGCTTAGCCATCCATGACCATGGCCGCAACGCAGAACCTGGTGATGCATGGAATGAAGCAACACAATCCAGAAATCAGCCAAGGCTTTATCCACAACTTGCTTTCGAGTAGATCCTGTTGGTCTCCCTAGTTGTGTAGAAACCGCAACTTGACAATAGTATCAGTCAGGTGCAGTAGTGACAAGGAACTTTAACTAACAATGGCTGCCATTGTTAAGAATGACACAGATTACATTTCAAAGAATTCATCCGCTTCTTTGTGTGAAAATGTGCAAACAAGTGTCCAAGAAAAAGAGTTGAGTGTTTCTACAATTCTTGTGAACTTAAACAATTATTTTGACCCATACAACACTCTAAGCACACCTCTCTACCAGACTACAACTTTCAAGTAGCCTTCTGCCACAGAGAATGTTCCATATGATTATACTAGAAGTCGAAATCCCACTCGAGATTCATTGGAAGCTCCGATACCAATTGTAGAAAACCAAGCCACCTAATAATACACTCACACTCATAAAATAAATATCAAAAATATAGAAAAACCAGACATGGCAGAAAAGGTCTTAGTCTTACAGCATTCCTCACATTCTCCTACTCATTATTAAAATAATGTTTATGATACATATAAATACCTGAAGAAGTTGTCTCAAGATAGTGTATCTATCTTGAACAAACTTGGTTGAGAAAATATCTCAACAACACACTAATCTAGGAGCCTAAATAGTTGGAGAGAATCTCTCAACCAACTAAGCCTAAACTCACTCCTAACCATGAGGAACAAACTCAATCTAGAAAGGTAGGATTAAATCCTAACTTTCATGATTTTAATTAATTTAATTATTTGGACTTAGAATTTTTTTTAATGTGAGAGTGAGGATAACATAATGGATATTGATCAACTTTCTATATGTTTTATCTATTTGTCTTTTGACTATATGATCTATCTGGTTCCTTTGTTTTAATAGTCAATGTCTATGTGTGAATGATTTCTTTCTCTGTTATGTGTATAATTATTTTCTTCTTCTAAATGAAGTTTTTTAAATAGATTTCCCTTCGAGTCTTGGAGTAAACAAGTTTTGTGACTATTATCAAAATTGTTTATCCAAGCTTTGGTATTATGCTAATTACTTGCAAAATACAACAATTTGTTAATAAAACACAAGCCTACAAGGAGGTGACTGAAGGCCGTACTGAAACTCGAAAGGACTATGGACAGAGTCCGGAAGCTGTTTAGGAGGGAATCCATGGTGAAATCATGTTTAAGAGGCTCAGGGTGATGCCTGAAGGGTTTGGTAGGTTTCAATGTGTAACTGAGTAAAATGCATGAAAATTAGGGTTTTCGGGGTTTTAACGGGTAATGGGTAAATTGGTGCGGAATTTTATATTATGAACAGTGAGTGGTTTTGAGTTTAGTGGGGAGGTGGTATTGGGGGCCATCATACCGCTTTTATTGATGAGGCACTATTTTGGCAAGGTCACCCAATCTATGTTCACACTTGACACGTAGCAAATGGGGGCCCGAGTAATATCGCTTTATCGGACGAGTAAAGGTCGAACATTGGGTGAACTCGATATGGCTATGGACCATTGGATTTGGGTGTTGACAATCAAATGATAGTTGGATGACAAATTTACATGGATTAAATGGGTAGAGGCCTCAGGGGGCAGAGCTTTAATCTATGGCGGTTTGGGTTTAATTATGAGTTAAACATGGGATTCAATGATTAGATGGGTTTTTAATGAAGGGATTATCTTAAATTTGTAGAGAAGTGGTGAGTTAATAGGATTTTGTTGGGGGTGTCGGATAAAAGTATAGTTTATAATTAAACTAACGGTTGGGGTATTATATACGACATCTATTTATATAGGGGAAAAGGTATATCAGAAGCTAGATTATTATGTTAAAAATTAAAATGAAATGAAATGAGTGGAGTGAATATACCACTAAGAATAATTTAATATTTGTGCATTTTCTTCACATACACTTATACTTATGATAAAATATTTTTGTTGGTATTTTGAATGAAATGGAATTTAACATTGAGTTGTTTATTTTTCATAGGAAAATGGAGTTTAATCCTAGGAAAAGGGGTTTTATTAGGATAATGAAGGGAAAGGACTTTTATGAAGGGAATTCTAACACTTGATGTCCATAAGTCATTTTTTTTTTCTCAGTAAAACTACACTATTATATTATGTACAGTGAAACTTTTACATACATGAAATCATTATGTCCAAGGCCAACAGTGGCATTTTGGACTCATTTTACCCAGCACAAAAAACACTGCCCTTACTGGGGCTTCGCACCTAGACTTGAGCTTATCATGAAGGGCCAAAATGACTAGACCAGATGGATTAGTCCCACACAGCGACACAAAATCAGAACAATACTTCCCTCGCAAGGGCGCGGAAACGAAACAGGACTGCCCATGCAGGGGCCTCATAAGACTCTCGACAATTTGCCTGACAGGCCATGAAAAATGAACAAAAGAAAGTAGAAGCTTTGGATATGAAACTGAAAAATTAAGAACAAAGCCATAAACCATGACAGAACTTGAGCATAGTTGGATGACAAGGATTTGAGCTAGCTGAGGGCTACTTCGGGGGCTTTTCCTCGACCACCCTACACCATCCATATTTCTCTCACAGGGCATTCCATTCGTCCTCATCGTCCTCCTTAGAATTTGATGCTTTCTGGTTTTGAGGGCTATTAGGGGCTTGCTCAGGTGCTTCCTCCGGTTTCTTCCCTTCCTCCGCTGAGTTTCCACCTGGGGTTTTCTCCTAACTCCTCAAGTCTCCTTCATCTTCCTGGGGCTCCTCGATGAACAAAACTAAGACATGTGCATTGATACGTGGTTTGTCAATCGAACTGCCAAATGTGAAGATGGCGGAGCCGAATGCAGGTGCATGGGTTGGTTCCTAATTAGAACCTCCTGCATCCATAAATTGACTAACCTGGATGGGGTTGGCCTGAACCCCTTCGTGGAAGCGAAAACGACAGCAAGGAAGGCGAGGCCTTGAGGATGGAGGACGAGACGGCCTTCCTCGAGCAGGTCATCTCCTTTGAACCATCTTTGCAAGAGCAGCGGGACCTTGTGTAATTGCAGGAGCAGGGCGGAAGCAAGGTTGGGGATTGCCCCCAACCAAATTTGCAGACTTTTGAAGCAAGTACCCCTCAACTGAACGCAGACACCATTCCACTGAACGCAAATGTCCCTCAACTGAACGCAGATGCCATTCCACTGTGCGCAGATGCCCCTCAAAATTAGAACGCAAATGCCTCCCTTCTGGAGCTGTGTCCTGTAGAGTGAATCGGCACACAACGTAATGATCCCTGTGGCCTGGATCAACCCCCATTTTAAGAAAACCTTCCCTCCCTTGGTTTCTGTCCGCCATAACTACAAATTGCAGTTTCTCCCTTTCACCCAACGTTGCATTGAATGCAATTTTAGGCACTCTCTGTACCGACATTCCATGGTGGCGAGTTGATATGAAGACTTGCCTCAGGCACGAGGAGGCACATGGCTATCATGTGGCCTTGCCATGACACCCGTCCAATCACCCGCATCTGGGGCCTCTGCATCACTTTGGATCAGGCTAGTAAGTTCCTGAGCCTGAGCATTGTTTGGAATTATGGTTGTAATGCCACTGAGAAAGGTATTGGCATTTTCAACTCCTATGTTGGCCAAGAGTTCGGCAACCTTATTGCCTTCCCTTTTGGTATGCATGAAAGAGACGGCTTGTTCAATGCCCTTCAGCCTTGCATCGAGCCTCCAGCTGGTGGAAATTTTCCTAGCTTCAGATCCATTTTGGAGACGTTTGGCCATGTTGATGAGGATCTGGGAATCTCCTTCTATGACAAGAGGTTGGAGTCTTAGATCCCAGGCAAGAGAGAGTCCTTGCCAGAGACCCTCTAACTCTGCTAAGTTGTTGGTGTCCCAGCCTATGTTGCCAAAATAAATCTCCATGAGGGTGCCTTCATGATCTCTTAGGATTCCTCCAAAACCCGCTATTCCAGGGTTGCCTTTGGAGGCTCTGTCCAAGTTGAGCTTATAGGAGTGCTTTGGGGGGGCCTTCCATTTTCCTTTGGTGTTGAAGCTGCTTTTGGCGGGGCTGCTCTTCTGAAGTTCCTGAGGGAGCTGCAATTGCCAGTTGTCTAGAATACTTTTCTCATTGGGTAGAGATGGAAGATCCTCCTGTGTCCAAGGTCGAAGCAATAATGTTTCTTTAAGATTACCACAAAATTTATTCCATATTTCCTCAATCGAAGAGCTTTGGTTTTTAAATATTCTTTTATTTCTTTCCTTCCATATGCTCCAAAGGATTAGACCTAGAATTATGTTCCATAAACCATTAAGGAGCTTGCTTTTGTAGGGTCTCTGTGTCCACTGTCTTAAGGAGCTAATTATGTCGTTTTCCAATCTACATCTTCTTTGACATCTGAAGCTGACCTTTTCCCATAGCTGATTGGCTAAAGGACATGCGTCCAAGAGGTGTTGGAGAGTTTCCTCATTATGCCTGCAATTGTGGCAGATGGATGGACCATGAAATTTTCTGCTTCTTAATTTGTCCCATGTGAGGATCCTCTTGTGTCCAACTAGCCAAAGGAAGTGAGAGACTTTGGGCCAGGAATCGAGCTCCCAAATTTTGCGCCAGATTGGATCAAACGGAGTGGTAATGTTGCTGATTATTTTGTATGCCTATGAAGGAGTAAAGGTGCCTTTAGGTAGGTATCCCCATCGAAGGATGTCATTTCCTTCTTCATATCTGATGTTTCTTTTCCGAAGCTCCATTTCCAGCTGCTCAGCATCTTGAAGGTTTGTGGTATGGATTAGCTGATTACCCTGTTTCCATTGCCTGAAGCCATGCATCGCTTCCTACGTCCAGTACCGTTGGACCTTTTCCTATTGCTGCTCCTGCCTATTGAGCACTGGAGTTGGGTGCAGAACACTGTTGAGCTTTGGCATCTGGTTCCAGGCATCTGTCCAAAATCTAGCTGTTTTGCCATTTCTTACTTCCCAAAAACTGTGTTTTTGAATTAATTGGTAGTGTTGTTTGGCAGCATTCCACATTAGCGAGCCATTGACTTTGGGAGTGAGCCTGATGAGTTCCTCCTGAGGTCTGTTGTTGGCGTATTTGGCTGTCCATAGTTTGACCCAGGGCTTGTCTGGATTAGTGACCCATTACCACCAAATTTTTGCATTCATGATGGAATTACTGTGCTCTGGGTCTCTCAGTCCTATGCCCCCTTTGTCTTTGGGAGTGCAAACAGTGGCCCATTTTGCAAGGGCCCATTTGCGGTTGGTTGCCGAGCTGCCCCAAAGGAAGCTACGCTGAAGATTCCTTATTTTTTTTATGACCCATTTCGGCGCTGCTAAGATTGAAAATAGATAGAGAGGCATGGCCTGAAGGACCAATTTGATAAGCACCACTCGACTGACCAGATTTAAAGTTCTGTGAGTCGAGAGGTTAAGGCAGGATTCGAGCTTTTCAAGGAGAGATCGCCAGGAGGAATGCTTTAAGGCAGAGGCTCTGAGCGGAGCTCCTAGATAGCTGGAGGGGAGGGTAGCAGAGGGGAATCCTAAGATTCGGGTAACCGCAATCTTGACTGAGGGTGGAGTGTGAAAGAAGAAAATCTGGGATTTGGAGTAGTTGATATTTGTGCCAGAGGCTTCTAAAAAATCATTAAGAAGGTCTTTAAAGCGGGAGGCTTCATGGACCGAGGGGTATCCAAAAAGCATAGTATCGTCAAAAAACTACTGGTGGGTATTGGCAGAGGAGTTATGAATAGATAGGCCTTTGAGCTGATGGGAGTGGAGGGCATTTGTGACATGACGTCCTAGACCTTCAGCCATGAGGACAAAGAGGAAGGGGGATTGGGGGTCACCTTGCCTGATCTCTCTGGAGGGCTTGAAGGGATTAGAGGGGATGCCATTGACAAGTATGGAGAATTGAGATGAGGTGATTAGACTCATCATCCATCGCACCCACGTAGAGCAAAAACCAAAGGCTTTAAGTATGTGCTGGATGTAGGTCCAGCTGAGTTTATCAAATGCCTTAGAGAGGTCCAGTTTGAGAAGCATACCTCCCTGCTTGGAGTTCTTGAGGGAGTGAATTATCTCGTGCGTGAGAAGAATTCCGTCCATGACCTGACGCCCTTCCACATAGCCTGACTGTTCTGGAGAGATCAGCAATGGTAAGAGGGACTTTAGCCGATTTGCAATCACCTTAGATATGAATTTGTAAATGAAATTACAAAGAGCTATTGGCCTATACTTATCAGGGGTGATGGAGTTTTCCTCTTTAGGGATAAGAGTGATGAACGTTGTGTTAAGAGCAGGGAGCACCTAGTGGAGAGCTCTTGATTCTTCTACAATTTGCCAGACCTCTTGCTTTATTAACTCCCAGAATGTGTGAAAGAAAGTGGTGGTGAAACCATCTGGGCCC
Organism: Pinus taeda; assembly: GCA_000404065.3. NCBI lineage: Eukaryota > Viridiplantae > Streptophyta > Pinopsida > Pinales > Pinaceae > Pinus > Pinus taeda. The sequence goes on from APFE030731069.1 coordinate 101,666, forward strand.
GGGGCTTTACCTTCCTTAGGTTGAGACATTGCATCATCCACTTCCTGCATCAGAATGGGGCAAAGAAGATGTGCGTTGTGCTCCTCCGTCATAAGCTTTGGCACATTGTTTGTTATTCTTTCAGTAGCCGATCGCTTATCGCCTTCAGGCTCGCGATCAACTTGAGCGAAGTGATTTAGGAATTCCTCCTCTATTTCCTCATGCTTCTCTATTTTTGCTCCTCCTTGTTTCTGAATAAAAGGGATGTTGTTGTGCATTCTTCGCTGAACAGTGGTTCTGTGGAAGAATTTGGTGTTTCGTTCACCTTCCCTCAGCCATCTTATTCTGGATTTTTGTTTCCAATATATTTCCTCTTGTTTTCGCCTTTCCTCTAGTTGGCTGTGGATGTTGTGTTCCTGTGCCAGAGTTTCTTTAGAGTGCCCCTCGGTGATGACCTTTTGTTGGAGTTCCAAAAGTTCCTTGTTTAGAACTTGCTGCGTTGTGAATATGTTACCAAAGGTCTCCCTGTTCCATCTTTTTAGCTAGCCTTTGAGAAACTTGAGCTTTTGTTGGAACTGAAACATTTTGGATCCTTCAGGTGGGGTGAAGGATGTCCAAATAGTTTTGACAAAATATTTTAACGAGGGATGTGAGAGCCAAAACTCCTTGAAGCAGAAGGGCCTTCTGGTCGGATTGCCTGGTCTTTGCCATTGGAGGACAATCGGCCAGTGATCCGAGCCTGTGTGAGGAAGGATTGCTGCTGTAAAGTCTCCTCCAAGGTGAACCGCATTGTCTGATATGAGGAAGGGATCCAATTTGGAGGCTATTTGATGTTTGCCTGCTCTACGATTGCTCCAAGTGAAAGTACCATTACCAAAAGGTATGTCTATGAGAGAGGAGTTATGAATGAAGTCCTTGAAGTGGGAGTTTTCATGATCCATTCTGTTTCTACCCCTATCTTCTCCTCTAGCTTAGTGATCATATTAAAATCTCCACCTATGATCCAAAGTGGATGTGTTCTACTGTTATTCAAGGCTTCTATGGTGTCGAGAAGAGCCATTTTACTGCCTGAGTCTTGCAGGAAGTAAACATTAGAGAGATTTCCATGGATATTCGTACCTAGGATGTGAAAAGCTGCCTATATAAGATGATGGGAAGCATGCAGATCTGAAAGTACTATCGCCTGTGTATTCCATGTTATAGCCAGCCCTCCCGAGGCTCCAGAGGCATCCACCGCTACCGATTGACATCCCGGCCACGCCTTGGAGAGAATGTTGCCTAAAGTTGAGTTGTTACATTTGGTTTCTTGCAGAAAGTACATTTGTGGTTTCTCCATTTTTATCACGTTTTTTAACATTTTGAGTTTGCCAGGGCTATTAAGCCCTCTAACATTCCATGATGCCAGCTTCATAGTTTAACTATGGATGGAGGGTTTGTAGTACCTCGTCAGTTTTGCATACTTGCCCGAGTCTACCAGGATTTTCCCAATCTCGATTGTTCACTGGAGATCCGTCTTTCTTCCTCTCTTCTTGGTATCTTTTGGGAGTGGATTACCATCCCATTGGCTTCCTGGCTGTATACCTAGTTGATGCTGATGGAATGCCCTGGAGATGACCACTTCCATCTTGTTGAGTTGAGACTCTGATATGCTATCATATGCCTCTTTTTTGCATGCTAGTTCTAGCTCTATAATGTCTAATCCATTGAGATCTATGCTCTCTGGTTCTCCTTCCATGGGTTGTACTTGATTGCTTCTTTCCATATTGGCCTCTGTGATTTGAGGGGGGTATTGTTTTCCATCGGTTTCCATGTCCTTTCCTTTCCCTTCCGTCTCTGAGGGTCCTTCCGAGTGGATTACCGGGTTGCTGATAGGGGGGGAAATTTGGATGAGGAGGCTGAAGGGGGAGGGTGGGAGGACGAGGAGGGAGGAGCAGGGGCTTCTTCAGAGAGCGAGGGATGGTCCTCAAAGGTTCGCGCTAGAATCTCGAAACTGTTCTTGGTGGCTGGGCCTTGGATGTTAATTTGCTGTAGCTTATTGCCATTGTTGGGCTTCTTGTGCGCACGCCTTCGGCTAGGGGCTTTTGTGAAGCCATCCTGGGCTGGGGTTTCAGAGGATTCAGGGGTAGCAACTTTGGCATTTAGCGGGCAGTCCCGGAAGAGATGCCCAAGGGCATGACATTTTCTGCACCGAAAGGGGATGTGCTCATAATCCAGAGGTTGAATCCATTCTTCGTCCTGGTGGAAGAGACTTACCGATTCTGGCAAAGCTTCATTTAGTCGTATGAAGACGCATATGCGGGCATAGGAGATGTGTATGCACTTTTTTATTTCTTCTGCAACCCTGATATATTCCCCTATTCCATTTCCTATATATTTGAAAAATGTCCTCGTCCCAATATTCATCTGGAAGAGAGTAAAGTCTGATCCAAACTGGCGCCCATGTGAGATCTTCCTTGTCCGGGTTGAATCTTGGAATCCAATCCCGCAGATACAAACCCGCTGAGTTGAAAAAATAGGGTCCCTCTCCCAGGACTCTGTATTTGTCGTCCAGGCAAAAGAATATTGCCGTGAAAAAGCCTTTTGGCCCTAGCTGCAGGGTAACATCTCCTTTAGGTTTCCATTTCACTGCAATCCAGCCGTATAAGGCCCTTTCTGTCGGTCAGAACCCTATGAAATTCCCAATAAGAGCATGATCCTGCATATATTCTATTCTCTTGTCGATCTTGTGTCCTGGCAGATTTATTTTGGGTCGCTCTTTGGCTATAGGCTTGCAAGTCGCTGATGAGACTTTCGGGGTTTCCCCCGGTTTCTCCCCACTGTCTTGTGCAGCACTGGCATTTTCCGTTCGCCCTTCTATCCCTTTGTTTCCATACTGATGCTTGTTCTCTCAGTTCATGATTCCTCTGTCAATGGAACCAAATACCAGATTCTGATCAGGACCTTGCGACGAGATGTTTGCGTCTTGGGAGGGCTCTGACGCCCTCCCCTGAGAAGACTCCATTTGCTGATCTTAGCTTCCTGCCACTCTGATGCGTGACAACGATCTTGGTGTAGCGTCTGAGAGGATCCAGAGGTGCGCAGACTGCGCCGTGACCGAAACCCTGAACCCTAATCTTCTTTACCTGCTCCCACGACCTCACTCGGAGGTTCCCATCATAAAATATGATGTCCATAAGTCATTAAGTCGAGGGTCCGGTCCTACTAAAAGTTAGAGAAATGCTCTAAGCCTTGATGACTTCAAGGATTTTTAGTTCTAGAACATACTTGTCGATGGGAAAATTAGTAAGTATAGGGATAAAATGAATGAGGGGAAGTTAATTAAATCAACTTGTAAACCTCTACATTTTCTTTCTTAATTTCTCATGCACATTGAAACATATGATTAAGCATGATAAATGTGCTTTTGTCCAATCAACTTTATACTTCAGTGACCTTTCTTCTACTTACCCATTACCTACCCTAACATTTTTTCTTCACTTATTTGGGTGCATTTAAGCTCAAAGACCCTTTCCTTTCCTTTTATTTTATAAAACAAACCATATACCTCTAACCTTATATCTTCCAAGGGCTCAGATTAAAGTTATGAGCTCCTTTTATTTTTTCTACCTATCTAATGATCCACCAAGATTAAGTTGTTTGGTCAGATTTTATTCTCTAACTATAAACATAAAAATCAAAGCATAAGATAGTGAAGATTAAGAAATTTCACTACCATGGGTTGTGGCATGTATGATAGCTGCACACCACCATTATTTGCAGAGGAAGTAAAATAGTAGTGGCATTTAGACTTGCACACTTTCATTGTCTATTTTTGTATTTGGGGTTCATATATTTTCATTTTTTGATCTTTTCTTATTCTTTTTGTCCTTTGATATTTCTTTTAGGATACACCCTCTTTACATTTTTTAATTTTTAATATGGAAAACATTTGCAGAAAGTAAAGGCATGTACAATATTACAAGGCTTAACTTGAGCCAATTTAAAATTATGAATCCTATCATTATAGGACTCTAAGGGTGGCTCCACATGGGGATGGAATTTCCTGGCGAAATGTCAAGAACTTTAAGACCAATAGCCTTTGAATTGTGATTGAAGTTACATTGTAAACTATTCTTCTGTGAGTTCTACCTTATTGTATAATCTCTGTCACTGAAAATATTGAACTGAAATCATAGCCTTTTCTGCAAACTGAAATCTGACACATGTTGTACTAAAATCTCATCTAAAATAAACTTGTTGCTGAAAAACTGAATTTATTCAAACTGAAATCCTACCTACTTACACTAATCAGTTGTCCAACGTCTTGTTAGGTAAAATGAAAAAGCCAATGCAACCATTCAAGAATGATAAAGATTCATGTATTTTGTTGCATGTGATTGTTTATGATCAAAACTAAAGTTCTATAGCCCAATATAACCTTGTCAACAAATGAGAAGATAAGGAAATGCTTGATTTCCTTTGTTAACTCTAAAAAGTGTACAAAAGGATCTTCCAAAATATACACACTATTGTTGATCTGATTTAAGAAATTGTACTATTTTTTTGAATGGCCTCCATGCCATGAATGTGAAATGTCATTTTCATCCTTATCACCCTACAGATTTTCAGACAAACATTGTGATGATATTTCCATTGATTGAGATGTATGTCTGGTGAAACCTTTATCATCTTGATTTTGAATCTTATAGTTAGTTAATAGAAAAAAGTTCTGATTCCATTCATCATCTAATGTATCAGCTATTGGATCATAAAATATGTGGAAGGATTGTTGCAACCTATTACATGTAGGTTTTAATGAGACTTCATGGATTTCTGCATGTTGTTCATCCTTTTCTTTGGAGATATTATACCATATTTCCTTTAAAAACTAAAATGATTCAAAACATAGTGGTATAGAAATTTCCTATGTCATATGATGAGACATCTCAATATAATTTGATAACTGCACTTATGAAACTGAAGAATCATGATTAAGATTTTCATTGTCTTCTTTGTTGTCAACATCAATAGCTAAAGATTGCTGATTTTTTATTGCTTTAAAGTTTTCTGTATTGAACTGAAATGAAGGAAAACAAAGAGGCAAAGAAGCTTCACTTATTTCCAAATTTTCTACAGTTTATTCCTCACTTTCATAGTTGATATGAATAAGATGATCACTGTTTCCCGCTGCTGAAACTGAATTTGTTTATTTCCCAAACTAGTTTCTGATTGCTCTGTAAAGTTAGTTTGGATTTGAAGAACATAATTATCATCATACTGATCATATTTAGGAAAACCATTAAAATAAGTAATGTCATCAAACATACACATTAGATCAACAGATTTCCTCTCCACATATTGCTCTATAAATATATCTTCTAATCTATGGTAGTAGGAATTAGTAGGAATTTGTTCATGGCTATCAACCTCTTCTTTTTGTGAAATAAATGTGTCGTGGTTATTTTGAACAAAAGTAATTATCTTTCATGGTGATCTTCTATATCCTTTCCTCTATTTTTCTTACCAAAACATCAAGCTTTACCTCTGCAATGTTGTTCTTCTCCACTTCTGCTATCAACTTTTCTCTTTTAATTTGCAGATTAACTTCTACATCTACTGCAATGTTCTACATATATTCTAGTGTTCAGGGGCTTCTTTCTCTTACATAAAATTCCATATTTGGATTGAATGCTTTTGGATAATGCAATAGAGCTGAATCAGGAGGAAGTCTTATATTTGATGGCATTGAATAATAGATTTGATTAAATATGTCAGAAAATTATTGTATTGTTTCATTTGGTTGTCTTTTTAACTAATTATATTCTTCTATGATCACAAAAATATTGACTTTGATTATCCATCTATCAAGGAAAAATTTGACAAACTGTTGGAAATTTGAGATGCTTGCAATAAGTAGATTCTTGAACTAACTCTTTACTCTACTCTACAAAGAGAGAGCAAAAATTCTGATTCTAACATCATCTTCATCAATCTCAAATAAGTCCAGATAATTCTCAAAACCTTGAATATGTTTTTGGGCAGTGATTTTAACATCTTCTCCGTCACACCTAGGGAGATACTTGTAATAGTTGTTAGGGAAGTGATGGAGTGTAGGAGTTATGATGAGTGGCTTATACCTATCAAGAACTTTCCAAGGTATAGGAATATGTACAAGGATTGTAAGATCATTCTTGGTTATTTGAGATTTCTTGATTGGAAAATGATCATGATAAGATTCAAAAGAATGTTTCTCAAATGTGTAAGGAGATATTATATTTACAATTTTCAATGGAAAATAATTAAAAACTAATCTAAGATCTTCTCTAAAATACAATATACATTGAAAAACCTTCTTGATGAGAAAACACATGATGTCTTAGATAATAATCCAAGTAAGAAACCTGATCTTCCCATATTTTTCTTTTAGGTTCATTCCTCCAGTGGAGTCTTGATTGTGAAATTGATTTGGAGTCACCAGGTGGATGATTTTAACCTTTGTGTGTCTGATCACTATCCACCATCATAGATCAGATCTGAACCTATAAAATATTTCTGAGGAAAATGTTAGTCGTCACGAGTATGATCACGAGAAATATTATTGCTCTGATAATTCTTTTGAAGTAAAAAGAAAGAAAAACCAAAGGTAAGCACAAACCGCTTTTGAAGATCAGGACCTAGCCTTCCTAATGCTTAGAGAGGGCTCTTTCTTTAAAATTTAACTTTGTTTTAGTTAAGATGTTTTTAGGCTATTTATGAAATTTCAAAGGGTTTTTTTATTACAATTTGAGATTGGGTAGCGGGATCTCTTAGACAGATGGATAGAAAGATGTATTTTAAACCATTGGACTATGGATTCAAACAATAATGAAGAAAAACTGGATTAACTCACTGAAGGGAATGTTCCAAGGGCAAGATAGTAGAGTGGTTTACAGATCTTTGAGACAGAGGAGTGAAAGGGTTTCACTCGAGGTGAGAGAGAATTTAAGGGTTCTCAGACCCGGATAATGAATGAGGAATGAAGGGATAATCAAGATCAAAGGGAAATTAAGAATCCTTTAACCTAGATAATCGAGAAATCAATCTAAACCAAAGAAAATTAAGAATTATTTAATTTAGATATCATCAGAAAACATTTAAATGTATAATTGTTAAAATAGAGTGTAATTAAAAAATCTTTGAAGTATTATTCCAACTATAACAGTTAGATTGAGAAACGCATTAAAGATTATGAATAAATTTGAGAAAACTAAAAATAACACATGAAAATACTTGTCCGGAATTCGCTCCACACATGAATCCTTGGAAATATCTGATCTTTATTTATCAATCCAGCTTGCTAGCTCATCAAATGATACAATAACCTTCTAGGTTTTGTGATAAAAAAATCTATAGAAATGTCTAATAGAATCAATCCCGCTTCAAAATAATTCAAATGAAGAAGTATTTATACAAATTCTAAACTGAAATATCTTGAAAAAATATCAAGATTGGTTTTACAAATATCTCAAACTCTTTTACATTAATATAACTTAAATAAAGGACACTCAAAACTAAATAATATACTAGGCACTATATTATGGATTGATGGTGACAAAGAAAAGAAATTTGAATTTGATAGCAACTCTTAATCAATAATGAGACTTTCAAATCACTTACTACATCCTTCCTTTATGCATTATGCCCCAGAAATTCTACACATTTATTGTCTAGTGATACCTTTGTATATCTCAATCTGAGATGTATACGTAAAATGTGAAAGAGGTTATTGTAGATAAGTATGTTATTGACATAAAATTCGTTCAGTTTCCCAAGATTCAACACTAGTGGTTCACAATGTTCTCTGCAAAAATATGTCAAAAACAGGACATTGCACAGTCCGACAAATAGGCTCTGAAGATATGCATGTATCTCCCTTTTTGGAATACCTATGTAACAATTGAGATAGGTTCTTTTATATTAGCCTTTTAGGAACATAAACCTCCTCTAGTGTCTCAAAATGTATATTGGATTGGTCACAATGGTTTCTGCAAAATTATGACTTAAACATGAAATTTCTAGAAAATGTACCATTTATGCTATGATTTCATCTTTAACCTTAATTTTCTTTTAACTGTTTATAACTTTACTTTGGACAAACTTTATTTTTGCTGATGAAAGTGTCTTCATATTTGTTTAACCCTTACTGCCTCCATGTTTACTTTTACTATTTACCTTGATTTCTCTATTTTTTCATCTATCTTCACTTTGATTTTTCAATATGATACACTTTTACTGATACTCTTTCATCTGATACACTTTCACTTTGATGACCTGTCAATATCCTTTACTGTGTTTTTACTTTTGTTGTACATTTTAACTTTTTACTGTGTATTTCAACAGTAAATTATTTAATTTTTTGTATGTATGAGCATATGGTAATGGATATTGATCAAATTTCTATATGTTTGATCTATTTTTATTTTGACTATATGCTCTGTCTAGTTCCTTTGTTTTAACAATCAATGTCTGTGTTAATGATTTATTTCCTTGTTCTGTGTCTAACTGTTTTCTTCTTCTGAATGAAGGTTCGTAAACAAATTTCCTTTCAAGTCTTGGAGTAAACAAGTTTTGTGACTAGTATCAAAATTGTGTATCCAAGCTCTGGTCTTCTACAATTACCTGCAAAATACAACAATCTGTTAATAAAAGACAGGTCTGCGAGGAGGTGACCAGAGGTCGTACTAAAACTAGGAAGAACTGTGAATAGAGTCTGGAAGGTGTTTAGGAGGGAATCCATGGTGAAATCATGTCTCAGAGGCTCAGGGTGGCACTGGAAGGGTTTGATAGGTTTCGTTGTGTAAGTGAGTAAAATGCATGAAAATGAGGATTTTTGGGGTTTTAATGAGTAATGGGTAAATTGGCACAGAATTTTATATTATGAAGAGTGTGTGGTCGGGTTTAGTTGGGAGGTGGTATCGGAGGCCATCGCACCGCTTTTATGGAGGCGGCGATATTTTGGTGAGGTCAACTAATCTATGTTAGCGCTTGACACGTAACAGATGGGGGCTCGGGAAATACCGCTTTATCGGGCGGGTAAAGGTCAGACATCAGGTAAACTGAACATGGCTGTGGACCATTGGATTTGGGTGTTGACGATTGGACGATAGTCAGGTGACAGATTTGCATGCATGAAATGTGAAGAGGTTTTGGGGGGACCTAGAGCTTTAAGCTGTGGTAGTTTGGGATTATTTATGTGTTAATCATGGGATTAAATGATCAGACAGGGTTTTAATGAAGGGATTATCTTAACTTTAACAAGAAGTGGTGAGTTAAAAGGGTTTTGTTGGGGGTATGGGATAAAATTATATTTTATAATTAAACTAAGGGTTGGGGTATTATATACATGATTTATTTATATAGGGAAAAGGTATATCGACAACTATATTATTATGTTAAAAATTAATATGAAATGAAATGAGTGGAGTGAACATACCATTAAGCATAATGTAATATTTGTGTATTTTCTTCACATACACTTATGCTTAGGATAAAATATTTTTGTTGGTATTTTGAATGAAATGGAATTTAACATGGGGTTGTTTACTTTTCATAGGAAAATGGATTTTAACCTTAGGAAAAAGTGTTTTATTAGGATAATGAAAGGAAATGAGTTTTATGAAGGGAATTCTAACACTTGATGTCCATTAGTCATTAAGACAAGGGTCCAGTCCCATGAAAAGTCAGAGAAATTCTCTGAGCCCTTATGAATTGAAGGATTTTTAGTACTAGAACATATTAGTGGATGGGGAAATTAGTAAGCATAGGGATGAAATGAATGAGGGGAAGTCAATTAAATCAACTTGTAAACCAATGCTTTTCTTTCTTAATTACTCATGCACATTTAAACATATGATTAAGCATGATAAATGTGCTTTTGTCCAATCAAATTTATACTTCAGCAACCTTTCATCTACTTTCTTTTTTGTAGGCAAAGGTGTTACTCTCGTTTTCTATTATCACGTCAAAAAATTACAGCAGTATTGGTGGAGCCATCTACCCACCCACCAGGGGAAACCGAGTAGGGCATCCACCTAAAGTTCTTAACAGCATACCAAAAAAAGAAATACCACATTCTGTTTTTCCAAGCTATATAAACATTACAGTCCTTCCATGTTCTGATTCTGCTGATATGCATATGGTAGCTATCTATTACAAAATGAAGGAATCTGTCTAATTTATCTATATACCGTAGACTCATCAAAAAGAAAACAAGAACTAGAGTTACTCAGCTGCATCTGCAAGGATCGGTGAGGTCTCTTTGCTGCTCTTCTGCTGGCCATCTTTAAGCAGTTGCTGGATTTCATCCAACTGTTTCCCCTACATCTCCATGGAAATTTGCAGGATACGGAGCTCTCTTCTCAAGTTGGGGACACCCTAAGCCAACTCTGTCATTTCAGTAGCAACCTGCTCCCAGGCCTTAGCAAGGAGCCATTTCATCACCCAGTAAATGTGTAAGGACTGCTTGAACAGAGACATTCTGCCTCTCGTATTACCGGGTTCATACACCAGAAATTCCCAATCTTCCATTTCCGAATCGGATTGGGCTTGGATAGCCTCTTCTTCCATGTTTTGGATGATTCTCCTGATTTTGGGACTGGTATTCTGAGCGTATGCTCTCTCGACGCGCTGAATTTTCTGTTTAAAGATTTGTCTGGCCCTCTTGGCTGGTCACCTGCTCTGCTACGGCTTTTCTCCCCTGCCTTCCCGAGCTTGATTATCCTCGCTATCCTGACCATTGTTCGGAGCAGCCGCGCGAACACCTTGACGACTCCTCCTCCACCGCCCACACTGTGGAACCCTTTTGCCCCGCCGGCTCCGCTGGCTAACTCCCATGGCGTACTGCTCCCATTCCTCTGCATTCATACTTTGGTCGCGGCTGCCATCCTCATCTGAAGTATCGAGAATTTTGTAAATTTCATCTGGATTCTCGTCCTTCACCACCCCTTTTCCCTTCCGGTCTTGTTCTCTGGTTTTCTCCGCTTCCATTGCTTCCGCTAACCGGGCACTCTTTCAAGTTTTCATTGTTCCGCTCACAGAAGGCCAACTATGCTAAATGCGGGAGGCTCTCAAGCGTCCTGTGTTTCCTCTCGTTCTGCGAATGCTAACTGAATTTTCCTGATGCCTGGTGCTTTACATGCAGGTTTTTATAAATTCCCAGATCCCGCTCCTTCTATCAGTCCCGTTGTCCTTACTCTGCCATCTGTTACTCCGTTCATTGCACTTCCTATCAAACATCTTATTAGATTTATTCCGGTTTGAGGTCGCTGACATGTACTTGCCATCTCTGCGCTAGTTCGATTCGATGATTGGGTTTTTATGAGGCGGATTTTTTCCCCTCATATTTCGTACCTCCTCGATATGATCTCGCATGGTGATCATTGATCCCCTCGCCAGGTCCTTTCTGACATTCCTTAATTGCCTGTCCTAAATTATGTCCGTCTCCAATCGTTCGCACGAGTATTACATTTCGCGGGGGGGTCCTATTCATAATGAGCCTGAATGGTCTGGTCACTCCACGTCTGCCTGGTGATCCAGCTCATCGCTCCCCACCTTTCTACCTGTGGCTTGATCATGATCGGCTTTGATGATGGTTGCCAGTTCCATCCATTCCCTGTTCCCGCACACCGCTCTCCATTGAGCATCCACCGTGCTGCCGCGACCTCTGCATCCCCAGTTTGCCAAGAAGTCGGCCGCCTGTTTCCCTTTCCGTCTCACATGGTTTATTACCTTATAATCAATTCTTCGCAGGAGGTCAGCAATTTCCTGAACAATTTCGGCTGTTCGCCAACTATTCGTGACCTTCTCCCAATTACACCCATTGCTGAGCTTCTTCAGCATTTCCACCGCAATCTGGGAGTCTCCTGTAATTTCTAGATTGGAGTAACCATTTCTTACCGCGATCCGCAGACCTTGATGCAGAGCCCAGAACTCTGCTTCATTATTTGTCATTTCTCCCCCCCAATCTGCAAAAATCCATCTTACCTGATTGCTGTTGTCCCGAAAAATACCTCCAAAGCCCGCTTCGCCTGGGTTCCCCTTCGAGGCCCCGTCGAAGTTCAATTTTATGAAATTATCTTTGGGGTAGCTAAATTTATCAGGGCTTTGGATCTGCATCTCATGACTGGAGTTTTGTTTGTGGTAAACCATCTCGAATTTTAAGTTTAACTTGTTCAGGATTCCTTCCTCCACCTGGTTAACCTTCAAATCCTCCCCCACCCATTTATCAACCAGGATTGTTTCCCGCACTAATTTGACTGATTTTCCCCAAATTACCTCCGGTTCCTTTGCTGTGTTCTGAAATATCTTGCGGTTCCTCTCCTTCCAGATCATCCAGAGTACAAACCTTGAGATGAGGTCCCATGCTCTTCTGATCACTTTGCATTGAAAAGTTTCCTTATTCCATTGAAAGACCACTTCATTGAATTCACTACGGGAATTTTTCAGTTTTTCCAAAGGTTCGTTTGGTGTTCATCCACAGAGTCTTTGCAAAGGGACAATTTATCAACATATGATTTCTGGTTTCCCCATCTGAATTACAAAGACAACATCTCGATGGGCCATTAAAGCCTTTCTTCTGAATTCGATCCCAGGTTAGGATTTTATTCTTTGATGCCAGCCATATAAATATGGAGACTTTCGGCCACCAATTACTTTCCCATATAATTTTCCAGTCAGGATTCTCTTCGTTTCCAGTTTGAGTGGAGGTTAGGAAGTAAGCCTCTTTGGTGGTGAACGAGCCTTTCATTGAATTCCCCCACCTGAGGATGTCCCTACCATTGTGAGCTTTAATCTTCCTTGATTCGACCTCCTTCCTGTAGGCTTCTTTTTGGTCTTGACTAAGCTCTTTGTCCCACTCCATCGGATCAATCCATATTCTCCAACTTTCTTCTGGGTTATTAGCTTTCCAATAATCCCTGACATGCATTTTATCTCCTCCTATTCTATCTCGAATCTGGTGAAGTCCCTGTATGCTACTCAGTCTTTCCTTCTGATGCCATTTATCTTCCCAAAAGTTAGTTTCTTCACCACCGCGAATCTCCCAAAAGGTATGCTTTTCAACCAAATCCCTGTTTAGACGAGCTAGGTCCCAGATGGATGACCCTTTGGGAGTTTCTCTCCACCTTAAGATTTCCACTGCAGAGTCAGGCATGTTATACTTTTCTTTCCATATGGTTTTCCAAAGATCATTTCCCCCCCTAAGCCATCTCCACCAGAGTTTCGCTCCCAGAACCTTATTAAGGATCCCAGGGTCCCTCAACCCCAGTCCTCCTTTCTCCTTTCTTTTAGTTAACTGACTCCAGGAGGTTAAGGCCCATTTTTTCTTCTGATCAACCCCTCTCCATATAAAATTCCTGATGATCTCTCTTATCCTTGTGTAAATACCTAGGGGGGCAGCCATTATTGATAAAGGATAGACAGGAATGGCTTGAAGGACAGATTTTTCCAGAACTATTCGGCCAGCTATATTTAATGTTCTGAAGGCCCAATTTGCCACCTTGTTACTTAGCTTATCCAAGATTCCTTGCCAATTTCTCATATTTTTGGAAGTAAAGTCCAAGATGTTGCCCAAGTATTTTGTAGGCAGTTCTCCTCTCCTGAAGCCCAAAAGTCTTATGAGGTGGGCTTTGACCTGATCCACTGCGTTAAATATGAAGACATAGGATTTGTCTCTATTGATTTCCAGACCCGAAGCCTCCGCAAATAGATCCAAAATTCTTCTGAGGTGCCTTACTTCTTTGACTGTTGGTTCTCCGAACAGCATGATATCATCAACAAATTGTTGATGAGTTAATGGCAGATTATTTCCCTAGAGCTTGAGACCTTTTAGTCTGTTTTCTTCTCTTTCTTTCTTAATAAAGCGACCCAGCCCTTCAGCAGCTAGAATGAACAAAAACGGAGATAATGGATCTCCCTGTCTAATACCTCTAGAAGCAGTAAATGTTTTCGAGGGGGTCCCGTTCACAAGAATAGA
>APFE030731070.1:0-16658 GCA_000404065.3 Pinus taeda
TACTTCAATTTTCCCTCATGATCTGTACTTGCTGATCCTCTTCCATATATTTTAGTCATGGCTCATGTTCCCTTTGCATTTCATTTCATTAGGTCTTAGGGTTTGGTCTCATTAGGTTTTTGGGTCCCACCATGTTCAAATCCAATAATTACATGACAATAATTATCAGCAAGTACATGAGGAGGCCAATAATGATTAGCAAAGCCATAATTTATCATTTTGAAAGCCTAATGTAGTTCTCACCTCAAAACTTGTTTTGAGGTGAAAACATGGTATTTTGTTTTATCTCCATTAATGATGTAATTTTATGTTTTCATATGTAATATTGGTTCCCAGCTGCTCCTAAACATCTTGTGATGTTTACAAGCACCTGCCACTGCAAAAAATCAGGTTATCATGAGCACAAATCCACATGCAAAAGCAAAAGAGAACAAGCACTAAACCCTAATTTCCTCTCCCACTGAGCTAGGGTTGGCTATGGGATCAAAGATATCTGATTAGAGGAGGAATAAGGGATATCAGAAGGTATGAGGCAATTTCATATCATCAAACATCAAGTCTCCATCATTTATCGAGAATTCATTCCAAGGAACAAGCCAGTCACCACACACAAGGGACGATTTTTCTTCAAACTGTGTTTCTAAGCAAGAAAATATTAATTTGACAAAAGTGAGAGAGGTTTTTGTTCATCATAGACCCAAGAAGAAAGTAATCCTTCCATTTTTACACAGGTCTCATTTTTTTAGAGAAATGTCAAAAATACAATTGCTACAAGAGAGTTGATGCACTTCTAGAGTGACCTTGGGGAAATAAAAATTTCTCCTAGCTAAGGTGACAAAATTACTTTCTTGATGAGTCAAATGATAACTAGAGATAAATATCTTTCCAATGAGCTATCATGAGCTCAATTTGGAGTTCAGGAAGACCTCCAAACATTGACTGAAACAATACTCTGCATTTTGGCAGCGTCATTATACATATTTTGACCAGTCTTGGGAGATTGGAATTTTGACAAGGAAAATCAACTCCAAATCAAAAAATTCAAGATGTTCTAAAAAGTAGACTTGATAGGATTTCTAGCAAGCTATCCCATGCCCAATTTTGACATTGGGAAGGTAGTAAAACGTCATCCTGAAGTGGCGCTGCACTTAGGGAAGGAGGCGCTGCGCTTAGGGCAAGGCGCAATGCGTAGGGAGTCTTTTGCCAGTGTATTTTTGAACGGGCACTGCGCTTAGGGCACGGGGCTTCGTGCCTAGGCAGGAGCACTGTGCTTAGAGTAGAGAGCCATCCCATCACTCCAAAATTCAATTTTTTGCCCAAATTGCCTCCAATCTTGTATTTGCAAGTAAGTACCTACTCTTATACTGTGTTTATATTGCAAATTTCATGTTGTAGACCTATCCTCCATTCTCATTATTAAATCCTAATCCTCTTCCATTAAAACCCTAATCACTTGGTCCATTTCACTGTCTAGCTTCATAACTAAACCCTTTCATTCATCATTCCCTCCATACTCATCTACTTTTCATCACCTATATTTCATTTCCATAACCCTCTCTTCACTGTCATAGCCTATGCTTTGTTTATATGTACATGAATTCACTTACAAACCCTAGAGCATACCCATCATCCCATTTACATTGTCCCATCCACACTGTCAATATTTGTGCAACTAAATAGCTAGTTCAATGGATAAAGGAAGTGATTTTATTTATGATGAGGAGACAATAAGTGATAGTTCAGTGGAAAGACATAGGCAGCAGAGAAAGCCTCATAAGGGAGGAAAAATAATAAGAGAAGATCCCAATAATTTAAGAGAATTGTAAGCCTGTCCACTATCAGTTTCAGGTTTTAGGCACCTTGGATGTTATGAATTTTGTGAACTAGTGGAGAGGGTCCAGTTTCATCATGAGCTTGCTATACTTTTTGCGGATGACTTGCATAACTATGAAGTGACACTGGCTGGAGTAACTTTCACAATATCACCATCTATTATTTCAGAGGGCCAACAGAGATAACCAAATGATGAGGCACATGGCCTATCACTACAGGACACGGAACAAAATTTGCAACATGAGAATGAAGAGGATGAAAGCTAGGTTTAGGAGAGCCTTAGAGGGAAAGAACGAGCAAGATAGACTCAAAATGTTGGCTGAAGCCTCTTTGGCCAACCAAAGCACTTGATGGTGGTGCTCCATGCCAAATTTGGGCAAATATTGAGAAGTTTTTGTATTTTTGAAATTTTGAAATTCATAAATAGAAAATTTGTCGGCATGAATTCGAGAAAAAGTTGACATTTTTGGATTTAGAATGATGAGGACATGCACCCTAGAAATTTTCAGAATTTTTGGAGTAGATCTGGTTCACCAAAAGGTCCAAAAAATACCAAACAATGACCTTTCTGCCTCTTTTTGGACACACAGAAGCAGTCTTGGGAGATTCAAGATTTGAGGGGGGAAATTACCTCCAAATTCAAAACATCTAGTTGTTCCAAAAACTAGACTTGAAGACCATTCCAATTAGCTATCATGGGCTCAATTTGGTTAAGGGGAAGGTCTCCAAAATCAGGTGGAAAGCGGCGCTACGCTTAGGGCCATTTTGCTCATGGAACTAAAATTCACCTGTTTTGACTGTGAATTTGATTTCTTTCTCCTCATGGATGATTTCACTGATGTAATTGATGACATGGAATGTAAATGTAATGGTAAAATACTTTTAGAGGGTAGATTCATTAGTTTGAGGTGGTTTTGAGGCAAATGAATCAGTTTCCCCTCTTTTAGAGGCAAGTTGTTTGACTACCTATATTCCATTTATTTGTTGGGAAATGGTTGAAACAACCCCTCTTCTCATGGATTCGACCCCTAAAGGTCAAGCTGAGTAGTTTAGATGTCTATATTATGTGTTTTCTTGGTCATTTGGTGGGGTTGGATTTAGCTGGATGCTCATGTACTGAACACTTATCATTTTGTAACAGTTTTGGCAGGAAACTAATAAAGTTGTAGCTATTTTTATGGGATTCTTGTGGTATGGCCTTTAGCATGTGTTTCTTCTTCTGTTAATATGTTCTCATGTTATTTATGTATGCCTCTTTCATATAATTGCTTCTGATTGGTTGTCTTCAAGTCATATAGGTGGAATACATTAGGTTTTAATGCTCTCCCTTGGGAAAACACCAATATTTCATGTTTTCTTCTTTTTAGGAAGGATTCTTGACTTGCTCAGGCCTTTCTTAGCTCCTCACCATTCTATCCCTTCACCCCATCAAGCTTAAGGTGTTGAAGATCATACCTACCTTGCCCCATAGAATCCCCTGCGATTTTGACTTAGTTTTCCAGACCCAAAATTGCCCAGCTCCTCCTGATTTGGCAAAAACACCAACAATTCAATCAAAACCCTTGAGCTACTATACCTAGCATAAAATCTTGTTTCTGATCTAGTCATCTCGACTAAGATCTATAAGGATAGAGCCCTCTCTCGACCTAGTAGGGCTAGCTACTAGGTTAAGCATGGTTTGTGGTTACCCTAGAATTGCCTCCCTTCAGCCTGAGGTCAATCTAGGTGATAACAAAGCTAGGTAGTTTACCATATGCCTATACCCACATGGACAAATGTGTGCGTGGACCATCCATTCTGTTGTATTTATCTGCCATTCACACTACAGGTTTCTCAAAACCATGACCGTAACATTCTTCTACATGCCCGCTAGTCTTCAAAGCTTCCTCTGTGCATACCCCTCCACCTTGTAGGCGTGGCGCACAATACCCAATTCAAGGCTTGGAAACGTTACCTCTCTGGCACCTCCCTCACGAATCTATCCAAGAAAGCATCTACCTCACCTAATCCATCATACATAGGTAGATCTCTCACTTCTATCAATACACAACATAGTGACCTTGTCATCATGTTACAATTAAGCATGGTTACCTCATGTAACCGGTTCTGCCATTGCTCTATTGACTCATCCGAATTTGAAGTACATGAGCTTTCACGCTCCCATGAAATTTGTCCATGTATGGTGGGATTTACCCAGTCTTGCTCTCACGCAGTTATCTTGTGGATGCAATCAAAATCATCGTCACTTTCATAGTCGCGTACTGGCTCTGGATAATGTGATCCTTCAGTAGGGTCTAAGGGTATAACTATGCACAGAGACTTCTTTCAAAAATCATCTTGCACTTCTTTAGATTAGTCACCCCATTCATGTCAATGGCCCAATCAATTCCTAAGAGTGCAGGGTAGGGTTTGATGTCATCAATGATCTCTATCACCTCAAATTCTGCTAGTGTGCTCACTCCCTCAATATCCACTATGATTCCTTGCAATCGTCCCAGGGGTATTATCTTATTTTGATTTTCCATTCGTAGCTAAATAGGGGACCACTACAGCGTGGGCCTCCCCATGCACTCCCATGTCTACTTCGGCAGAACGTTCACGTCTGATCCTAAGTCCAAAATTACTTGGTCCATCTCATATTCTCCAATCTGAGCGGTTATCCTCATTTCTCTCCCTGTCCTAGTCTTGTGTTTTCCAATCTTGCAAAGTATGCACGGTTCTCCTGGTGCAGTGCAAGTGCATCTGTTAATGAGTTCCTATAATCCCTTTACAACCTTACTCTCACGCAGTAGATTCATACATGTTTCCAAGAACATCGTGAACATCAATGGGTCCATCTTTGACTCGTGTCTATCTTTTCTTCTTGAAGTGGAGGCATCAACAAAGCTCTTCTTAGCTTCCATAAAGGTTTCTCGAGCGCACTCCAAATCAAACTATGCTTCCTTCGTTGGAGCTTTGCGAACCCAAGTGCTATCTTCGGGTTGTTTGCCTTTATTATCTCCCATCATAATTCCACTTCGGAGCATAATTTTCACATTTGGTTCTTCCTCATGTGGCTCAGACCTCCTCATCTGCAGGTTCTGAGTCGGGGGAGGCAGTAGCGCTCCTTTGTCATGTATCCTAATGATCAACATAGGACAATATTCTGTCTCATGATTAAACATGTTGCAATATAAACACAACGGACATGTTGGGTTCATAAAATCACAAGCATAATGTTCTAGAACTCTGCAATTGTAAAATATCAATTGTTTGTGGTCTCTTGCAAGTCCTCCTCTACCTCGGCCTCGTCCATGCCCCTGAAATTTGGTTTGCACCATCCCTGCATTTTGGTCTAGGGGCCAAGTTTCGGCCTAAACTCTGTAGGTGGGAGTTTTATCCATCATCAACTCATAGCTTCTACAAGTGCGCTCATCATGTCTTACTGATCTACAGAAATTACAGAACAACTGTTGCGAATTCTGCATGTACTTCTGTAGCAGATGGTAGTTTCCATACCATGCTTTCCACCTATCTGACAAATCGCACACCACAAAATAGGCGCTACGCTAGGTCCTGCTTATGCTTCCAGCCTTGATAGCATCGGTCCTCCTCCTGCGAGGTAATTTGCGAACACCAGGAAGTGGTCTTTGTTGTGACCCTGACCTTTTCATTTTACACACCACATATTTTCACACACATCTGGTCGAGCTATCCTATCCTGTTTCAGACTCTGCATCTCAAGGCATAAATTTTTCAAGTTAAGAATCTTGTATTGGCATAAATTCCATTTTTATGATATTTTTCATTATGTTATGGTTCCTCTTCATGGAGTTATTTTTGGTAAAGCCCCTCCTAGGATCAATGAAAGTTTCAAATAAAGCCTAGAATCAACAGGAAATTGGTTTGTAGAAGAACTATTTTCTTACATAAGAGTCTATGTCGGTGAGGTTAGTCCTCACCTTTTACCTAGATACATTATGAAATACTTCTTTAAGGGAAGTATAAAATCAAGCTTCTTTGTATGTCCGAGCTCGGAAAATGAGCAAACTGCAAAAGAAAATTTGGCCTATGTTTCCAATTAAATTTGGAGAAATAAATATCAGAGACTAGGGACATGCATTCAAAGAATCAAAGGAGCTCCAAGATTCTTGGCTTTCTTCCTTACCTCATTATGACTATGACACCCATGGAATTATTGGTAATCATAATATAAAAGTAAACTATGTTAAAATTTTCACTCATCAAGATCCTCCTTTCGATTAGGTTTTCATAGCCATTGGTGATTTCCAATAGGATTTTGTTAGAGGAAAGCTCTTAGATGTTGAAGGAAGTGTCAATATACAATAATTAGAAAATATTTTTGATGTATTCTTAAGGGAGAAAAGCCTCCATGTCAATATCTCTATAGAAGAACTTACAACTTTTTAGTTCTTTCAATTTAATTTCAAACAGATTACTTTAGATCCTCCCTCTATCTCTCAATATGAGCAAGGAATTCAAATTTAAAAACCAATAGATGTTTTTGTTACAGGTGAAGAAGTGGTTATAAGGGAAGAAAAAGTTATAAAGGAAGATCAATATGTCACAAAAGATGCTACAACCACAAAAAAAGTAAAGTCAACAAACAAGAAAATAGTGCATGATCATGAGATCATTGTTATCAGTTCTCCTAAAGAAATAGAGCACAGGAAGTCAGAGAACATAACTAGTCAAGAAATTAAGATTGATGTAGAAAAGGATAAGCAAATATTTGATGATATTTTTTTCTAAAAAGGATAAAGAGACATTGGAACAACAGACAAAGATTGATAAATCTTTAGTAATTTAGACATCTCTCGATACTTCAATGACACCTATTTCAATTGATATTCCTTGGGATTGTTCTCTATTTAAACCCTTTTGTGAACTTGAAACAATTTTTGATACGTTTCCTTCTCTCACAGAGTATTTCTTTAATTCCTAGACTAAGTTCATGGTTAGAAAAACTAAGAAAATAAATTTTGATTCTCTAGAAACTGTTTATGAATACAATTGGCAAGCCCAAGGTGATGTTAAGGAAAAGGCCAAGGAGTCTTCACAGGATTTGGTTGCATTTGTAAATTATAGTCAATATCATATCAATGAGCTTGCAAGTTCATATGAGCATAATTTACAAATAATTAAAGGAATATAAATACAGTTAGAGAAGGGGAAAATATTTAATGAAGATAACTGGGAAATATATTCTGCAACTCTTTTCTAAGGTTTTATGATAAAAGGGGAAATATTTAGAATCGATTCTAGATGTAATTGAATGAGTTAAAATAAAAACATGCTCAACATTTTCAGGAATTGAAAGAGGCCCGTGAGAATAAAACTCAGATATTGAAAGAAGGAACTGAAAGTAACATTGAAATCATAACCACAACTCTGAAAGAGTAGGATGATTCTCTTAAGTTTCTACTCAATCAAAACTAGGAATCAATATAAAGTTTATAAAATTTCAAAGAATAGGCATTACAAATATGCTTAATTTTAAGAAAGGATCAATCCAAGTTTTACAAGTGCATAGATAAAATATCAATATTCTATCAAGAAATTTTAAATCTTAATGAGAGGATTGATTCCTTAGTAGAAGAACATAAGTACATCAATATCAAATTTTCATCCATCCTGGAATGGGAAAAGGAATTAAAATTAGAAGTAATTCCAAAAGTTTCTAAGAATGATAGAAGACTAATGCATGAATCCTTAAGCTGCAGATAAATAGAAGCCAAGGAAGTCAAAGAATGGGTTAAGAATTCCAAGGGACAATGCTTAGCAATATGGGAAAAGGGAACTGATTTTATTGAGGAGTTTGATCTTCCAGGTTATAAATTGTTAAAAGAAGTCCTTCCAGGACACCTGAAGTAGCCACTAGAAGACATCATCATCAAATACCAAAGAGAAATAAGTGAGATCAAAATTTGGACACAACGGCCTTTCCATAAGTTTCTGCAGTTCCCTTTTGAACATATCGAACTCATTTCTAAGTTTGGTAACAAGTATCAAAAAAATAAGAAAGCAATCCAAAGTTTAATTTCAAATTGCTAGGTCAGCATAAATCAGTTTCTTCCAATTCATTTCTCACCTGTTTCTCAACTATATTCAGAATGGGTGAGTCGCATCCAAAACCATGCATTGCATTTGCTACTCAACATGGAGGATAAATAATTTGATGATGAGGATGAAAGATAAACAAATAAACAACTTTTCAGGAAAAATCAGTTAATAGGATGAAACTTTTATTTTTAGAAGTATTTCTTTATTAGAGAAAATATTTATTATTTTCTAAGTTGTTATTTCTCAAACAGAATTATCTTATTTTCCAAGTATTTATATGGCCTCGTACTTTGAAGTAGAGGTTGAGAAATTGTGAAAGCTCATAACTTGTATTTTTGAATCAAATTTTGAAGTTACAACTCATTTGAAGGCCAATTTCATAATCAAATGTGCTTTTGAGCTATGCGACTAATGTTTTCTCATCTTTTTAATTATTTAATGGATGCATGTGGCATTGTTCTTTAACTTGTGCATATTTGTTTTTGAATGAATATTTTATTATTTTGTTTAAATATTAGGATATGTTACAGACTCTATCTAATATCAGCAGAATTTTATGAACTGTTAACGTTTTCATATATTCTTGTGTGATGATTGAAATCTGATATTCAAGAGGTAGAATATAAGTTTCTCTCACTTATGATATAGTGTTCTTTATTGTTATTTCTAGTTAATGCATGCATATTAATTTCAGAAAAAACAAATAAAAATTAGCTTGGATAGGACAAAACTTGATAAACATCTTTTTTATAGATTTTTGTATAAAAACTTTCCCAAAATCAATTCGTCTGGAAAGCTAGACCCAAATTCCATCTGGACTTAAAAAAAAAAAATATTTCCCATGGTTTATTATGTTTGAATGAATCCCCTTCCCCCCATCCTAATTTTTTCTCAAAATGACTTCATCCAATCAATAATTTGTTTATATTTTTGTAGATAATTGTAAATATTAAAATATGTCATATCTTCTCTAATTTTTTATTTTTTTATTTAATTTTCACCTCTTTTTTTCCTTTAGTTTAGCGCAGACAACCGAACCTTAGTTCCAAAGAGTATACATTCATATCAACGAAAATGTGTCCAATTAGGACTCTGATTAGGGCAATACTCACTCATTGCAGGAGGAAATTTTTTGCATGTCAACAATTTGGCGCTAGAAGGAGGGACATAGATATTGTATGGTTGAAAAACTTATTAAGCCTATTAATCCTATATAATCACATGAATGCCACATCTACAGTTGTTCATCCAACTGAACCACAACCTGCTTCATCAACATCTACATTGTTTCCAGAAGAGTCAACAGAAGTTTCATCGGTTCTTGTTCATCCTCAAATACAATTCTTGAGAGTGTATACTCAAACTCAAACAAAAGTCTCAGTTTTATCCCCTATTTTATTTGATATATCTAAAAGGAGAATACCTAGGCATGAAGTCAAAGCTATAATTTCTTCTTCTTCTGAAGCTAGACCTAGATCATCAACAAAAACTAGTCCTAGAGCTTCATATAAATTTACCACTTTTACAAACCCTATGTTTCCTCCGAAGACATTATTGGGAAATTGAGCCTATTTCATTCCAAATAGTAACTCCAAATACTTCAACTTCAATTTAACTAGTTCCATCTTCCTCCTCAACTCTCCCACTTTTAATCCCTCCACCCCTAGTTATCCCTCCTACAGGATCACCTCCTCTAGGTCTCTCATCACCTCACACATCAAGTTCAAGCTCATCTTCCCCAAGATCACCTATGAAAGGTCAACCTTGGTTATTTGTTGGGCCCATTACTATTCCTAGAGATCAACATGATTTTCCAAAGCATTCTAAAAAATGGCTTCGTAAATATAATTCTGATGGACCTATTACTGTTGAAGAACATGTTAAACAATTCGTGTTATTTCTGAAATTAGGAGCAGTTCAAAATCAAGATCAAGTTTGAAAGTTATTTCCATTCATTTTTTAGGGAAAAACTACAACTTGGTATTTCACACTAGCTGATGGTTCTATAACAAGTTGGGAGGTTTTTAAAAAAAAAGTCATCAAAAAATATGAAGATAAAACCAAAGCATCTTTAATTTTCGAACTATCAAACATTAGGATGAATCTTGGTAAACCAATCAAGGATTTTAATCAAATATTACTTTCTATACTTAATAGAATCCCTGCAGCTTCCAGACCAGGTAATGATGTTCTAAATGAAGTTTATACTACTGCTTTTCCTTCTGATATTGCATTTGTTGTCATTTGCAGCAAAACAAGCCTTGTGATGAGAAAGAAACAAGACATTATCTTCTTCTAAAAAATATTCAACTAGTAAAACGGTTGATGAGAAAAAAGAGAGGAAAATAGCAATTTAGTCTCAGTCCAAAAGATAATTAAAAATATGTCTAATGAGAGAACTGATGTAAAAAATGTTCTTTCTGAAACATCGATCATTAAAAAACCTTGGAGGCCATTTAGAAGAAGTCCACCCCCTAATCCTAATCAAACCAACCTTGAATAATTCAACATTGATGATTATCCTCAAGATGATTTTTGTCAAGCTCATAATCATAAGAATTCTGAAAAAACTTGTGCTACTTTTATAAATATGTTTAACATATTTGTAGAAGTTGGGGAGGAGAAGAAACTAGAAGAAGAAAAATAAATGGAGCATAATCTAGTAAAATTAATGTCTTATGGGGTGTTTTGCAAGGAGGATTAATCGATAATGATTCTATTGAAGATAAAGAAGAAATTAATTATGTTCAAACTAGATATAAAAATCAAAACCCCTCTCCTAATCAAGAATCTTCATCTAATAATAACCCTCCTGCTCAAATATAAAAAACTCAAACTTAAAATAAAGCTACTTCTACATCTAATAATGTTCCTTCAAGTGAATATCTAGATTATGACTTAGTTCAAGACATGAAGAAAACTAGAGCTAATGTATATTTATTTAACTTATCAAAACTTACTGAGCAAAGAGACAAATTGATTAAAGATTTAGAAAATAATGCTTCAAAAAATCACAATCTCAATAAATCTCCTTCTAAAAATATCTCTAATATCAATGTAGCTTTAATTAGATATAGATAAACCTCTCTAACTCCTACTTTCCTTTTGAATTTCGAAATATGCAATAAAAATGTGCACAATTATCTAGTTGATTCAAGGGCCTCATCTATTGTAATGCCATTATTCGTTGTTCAAAAATTAAATCCATCTCCTACAAATTAATCTACTCAAATTGTGCAACTTGACATATCAAGTGTAGAAGTTTTAGGAGAGAACAAAAATGTGCTAATCAAACTTGCTTCAAATCCAAAAATATTCCAAATTCTTGATATCATTTTCACTAATATTCCAAAATAATTGTTGGGGAAATTATATGTGTTATAATTCCAAGATTAAATTATCAATTTGGGGCTCGTAAGCTTTGAGGCACAAGTGCAAGTAAATTAGGATCAGAGCATATAACCTAAATTAACATCATGAAACCTAAAATTGATTCCCAAATGAAGTACAAACTTTCAATTCCTGAATTAAGTACAAAATACAAATCACTAAACAATTTTAATCTCAATCTAAGTAAAGTAAATCTTAATTTCAACCAAAACTTAATTTCAATGCAAGTAAAACTTAATTGCAATCCAAGCAATAATATCTATTTAATATAAGTAATAGAAATCTTAAATCACACAAAACTAATTACTATTCAAAACAACATCAAGATTATGCTAATTTCAATCCAAACAAAATTGATTCAAATCCAAACGATTCTATACTAAGAAAAATAAACAACCCAAACAAGACTGAGACTAATCATTAAGTCTAAGTCCCGGGATGCATAAAACAGACCAACAAGAATTCAAATTAATCTCTTTTTCTTTCCTAGCATTTGATTATGCAAAAACTC
Organism: Pinus taeda; assembly: GCA_000404065.3. Classification (NCBI taxonomy): domain Eukaryota; kingdom Viridiplantae; phylum Streptophyta; class Pinopsida; order Pinales; family Pinaceae; genus Pinus; species Pinus taeda. The sequence continues at coordinate 11,798 of APFE030731070.1, forward strand.
AAAGGAAACTAAATAAGAAACCTCCAAATTGGTATTCTTCACTAATTGTATTCTTGTACCCAAATCCAAAAGATCAAAACCTGTTTTAATTCCAATCAAACTCAAGAAGCCATTTCCACGAAAAGCATTAGTTTTCAATCCAATCTTATTATAATTATACCAAGTCTCGTAATTAAAACACAATCTCAATCGATAACCAACACCTTTTTTCGCTACTCTTAAGCATTCTTCATATAAAAATGATTCTATAGAATTCGATACTAAATAGGAAAGATCAGATCATAAAACCAATTTCGTTTTCGAACTCATGATGCAGTGATTAACCCATGCATCCTTCCAAATAGAAAACACTCCTTTAAATGTTTTGAACAATGAAAGTGTATTAGAGAAATCATTCATGCATCAGGAGTCATCATTCAACATAATCCTTGCAGGTTTATAATAATTAAAAACAATATCTATAGCGTTTTGTTCAAATCTGCAAAATAGAGTAAAGATTTGGGTATAGAATGAAATATTTTTGAGATCTAATCATTAACTTCTTCAAAATGAAATCCACACTTCTCAATCTGAATCAAGTGTAACTCCTATTGCCTATATTAACTACAAGATTTGCTCCCAGGTGGTGGTGGGCCCTTGCCACTCCTGGAGCAAGTCTAGATTAACGCAATGATTTTAAAAATCAAAGAAAACCATAATACTCACAAATATTTTAAACATTGAATCAAAATTATATTAAGGTTCAAAATACGAGTTCAAATATAAAATACATCAACATCCTAATGTTCACTGAAGGAAAAGGTTCCTTGCAAAAAACATTACTAGACAATCTTCTCACTTAGATCCCCCCACATACATAGAGCATTGGGCATTTTTAACAATTCAGTTGATGTAACAAAGCAAAGAGGTAGTTACAACAAATAAACTAAGGGATGGATCAAAGCTACATATAGTAGAAAAGCAAGTTGAAGTTAAGCTAAAAAGAAACCTTCTAGAACATACAACCAACTGGTCCAATTGTGGCTGACCCGAAACCATTAAGTGATTTTGTACTGACGCATAATTCCAACACTAGTTTTGTACTTAAGAATTTTACTGGCCCTAAATTCTCCGTGGTTATGAATTTTAACAAATGGTTTCTAGGTTACCTGAATGAGGGTATTCTAAACAAAACTTGTGTCTCAAAATCTTGATATTTTTCCCTATTTGACCAAAAATTTTAGATTTTCACCTACAGGAATTCTACATTTTGTACTTAGTCTTGTACTATTTTAGTTTACTTAACTTATGAAGAATTTCAGCAATGGAAACCTGTGGTAAATGAACTTGGCAAAACCATAATTATAAAATCATGACAAAACCATCTCTAATCATAAAAAATTCAAGAAAACTAATGATAATCTACCAAGAGGTGTAAGATATGTATTGGCAGCAAGTTGTGGAATTATGGTGTGAAATGAGTTAAAAATATAGGAATCTAGGTTATGAATAATTGATTTGTATGATAGAAAAATTTGCATATTTGAGGCCCAACATTCCCCCATGCCTGTAGATTTGCATGTCCTCATGCAAACAAATCCCTTGCTCATTGACAAACTGCTTGTAGATGTTGGTTCTTATGGAGCAACATTGCTTGAATATTTGGAGGTGTTGGTTATTATGGAATAGCACTCTTCACATTAACATATCATAACAGTTTACTGAGCAATACAAATTGAGGACAAGAAAGGGATGGATGAGGAAGAGAAGATGGATAAAATGAGGTGCTGATGGAGATGGTAAATATGTGGATGGGTGCTTGCTTACTCTATCATCACAAGGCCAATGCTTATAGGTGGTTTCCTTTATCATTTTATGGCAATAATGATTTCATCCTCTGGATAGAATGCTTGTTATCATGGGAGGAAAAGAAACTTATAGAGACTGCCTTTATTAATACACCATAAGGATTTGCTTTTAGCATGGTCTTGTAATCAGAGTATATGCATAATGAATTGAAGGAAAACAAAAGGATAATGGTTTATGAAAGATAAAATGCATGGAATAAGAAGTGGTCAATCATTAAGTTTCTTAAATCTTCTAATGAATTAGAGAATCTTAAGCCAAATTTACCTCAAGTTTTACCTTCATTGTTGATGTGCTTGGTGTTGCAAGATGAAGTGGAATATGAACTCGTTGGAGCTAATGTGACTACTGATCTGATCTACTAAAGAAGGCTGAAGGATGAACTGAAGGGCTAAAGGATGAACTGAAGGGCTGAAGGATGAACTAAAGGTCTGAAGGATGAACTAAAGGTCCCCTTCTCCCCCATGCCTGAGGAGTTGTATGTCCCCAAACAACTAAGGAAAGGTGTCTACTTCTATAAATGAATGGTCAGGCTGTTATATACTACTGGAAATGTTGATACAAAGATCCAAGTTGTTGCAAATCTATGTTGAGATCACAAAACCATATAGTCTTCAACTGTTACACACTCATGTGCAATCTTCCATATGTGAATAAATGATGTCGATTTCGAACATAAGCAAGAATTATTAGATTACCAACCATTGAGTATGTCGTTAACCAATGCGAGATATCTCATCTTTGATGTCAATGGGAATCAAGGCACTAGGTACATTCTACTAGCCATGAATGGATTTTTCAGTCGAATGGACTGCAAAATTCATCCACCAAGAAACATTGATGTATTTCCTTAGTAGATGACAAGAATAGCTTCCATTAAGGCATGCAAGCTCTCAGGTACCTTATCTAACCCTAACCTTGGTCCCAGATAATTTTTTTATGTCGATGGGACAAGGCTTGTTGGCAGGTGGAACTTAAGGGATCCAACATCAACTAGCTCGAGTACAAACATAATGACTTGAAAGATGCATGATTTGAATAACTCATACAAATTTACAAGATTGATTGGGAACCTTGCCTACCAGTTACCTGTTTTCAAGCAAAGTCCCTGCCCAGTTGTGCCAAGCAAGATGATTTTCACAAAAGGAATTATTTTTCTCTTTTCTCTTTTCATTTATTTATTTACAATACTAACTTTCCTATTATACTAGAGAAAATATGTCCTCCTTCAAGTGAAAAAGAGCTTCCAATGAAGCCATGTACAAATCTGGTACAAGGATATATTCATGCTCATATTTAACATATAAAATTTAGAATGTACATGAGCATGAAAAATCAATAGCTTTGAAAGATGTGATACAAAGTGTATTTGAGTATAAGAGTGGTACTTTGACTAGATTGTGATTTAGAACTAACACTCGATGTAATCCTGGTGGTATGGCCCATTTCTTCATTTGAACCACTCTGAAAGCCCTCCTTGGTCATGTCAGACGAACTTGGATAATTGGTCTTTGGAATGCATACAATTATTGTTGTTGGGCATGGTGAGATTTCCTAGATCTCAGGTTCAGCAGGATGCTCCTCATTGGATTTGGTACAGGGTTGCTCGATCTCCTTGGTAGATGGGAAAGAGGAATTAAGTTAGACTTCCAAATCCTTTTCTAGCTGTGGAGAAATAGAAAATTTCCTGAATGCGATTAGGATGAACTCTTCCTAAGAAGCAGATATCCCAACTACTACTAGGATTTGAGAAAGTGCTTCGAGGGGCTTTCTTCAAGCTCCCAATCATTCTTGAATTTCTTCTATTGGTTGATGATCCCTGTCTTGCAACATGGATTAGTACAAAGGGGTTCTTATAGCACCCCAAAAATGTTTTATCTTGAAAGAACTTGAAATTCTAATCTAAAGGAATAAAAACTACTAATTTCATTAAAACTTACCAAACTTGAAATCCTCTCTTACTTGTAAAACCAAACATCAGAGAAACCCCGCCATAGTGGACATGTGGCTCTTCACTCACATCTTACCATACACTCTCTACCCTCTGATTTCCCTGCAACTAAGATCACACAAAAAAAAACTTCTAAAAGAAACTATGCTCTAATCCCTTTAGCACGTCCCCGACAATGATGCCAAAAATTTTGGGGAATTTATATGTGTTATAATTCCAACATTAAATTATCAATCTGGGGCTCGTAAGCTTCAAGGCAAAAGTGCAAGTAACACAGGATCAGAGCATCTAACCTAAATTAATATGGTTAAATCTAAAATCAATTCCTAAATTAAGTACGAAATTTCTATTCTTGAATTAAGTATAAAATACAAATCATTGAACAATTTTAATCTAAATCTAAGTAAAGTAAATCTTAATTTCAATCAAAACTTAATTTCAATGCAAGTAAAACTTAATTGCAATCCAAGCAATAAGATTTATTTAATCTAAGTAATAGAAATCTTAAATCACACAAAACTAATTACTATTCAAAACAATATCAGGCTTATGCTAATTTCAATCCGGACAAAACTGATTCTAATCTAGGTGATTCTAAACTAAGGAAAATAAACAATCCAAACAAGACTAAGACAAATCATTAATTCTAAGTCTTGGGATGCATAAAACAGACCAACAAGAATTCAAACTAACCTCTTTATCTTTCCTAGCATTCGATTCTGCAAAAACTCAAAGGAAACTAAATAACAAGCCTCCAAATCAATATTCTTCATTGACTGTATTATGTACTCAAATCCAAAAAATCGGAACCAGTTCTAATTCCAATCAAACTCAAGAAGCCATTTCCACAAAAATCATTAAGTTTCAATCCAATCTTATTATAATTATACCAAGTCTCGAAATTAAAACACAGACTCAATCGATAACCAACATCCTATTTCACTACTCCTGATCATTGTTCATATAAATATGATGCTACAGAATTCGATACCAAATAGGAAAGGTAAGATCATAAAACCAATTTCGTTTTCAAACTCATGACACAGTGATTAACCTATGTATCCT